>JAAGNO010026748.1:0-11308 GCA_033439905.1 Ceryle rudis | reverse complement strand
TCTCAAATTGCCCCACAGAAAAATGGCAGAGAACAGCCTTCCTGTGCTCTTTCTTCAAGGAGCAGAAGGAAGAGGGACGACACCCCTTCTTTGCTCTCTCCAAGTTCTCTGTCTTCCTCAGTCAACTACAACTTGCAACTCTATGGCTCCACCAGGTCCCTCTACAAGGGATGACAAAATTTTGCATGCTGGAGAAAGTGGATAGCTTTACCTTGTCCATGCTCCCATTCTAAGTCCTATGCTTACAATGATAACACAGAATACGGGTTCAAGTGTGTATCTGTCTGCCCATCACAGAACTGTTCCCCTTTCTGCTCCTGGTCTGCAGAGCCCTGCTCAAGGTTAGAGCAAGAAACTTGGGATCTAGTCATCCTTTTAGGAAGGCAGCAGTATGATGTCCTGTGTGCATAAAGAATTGCCAACCCTACGTTCATCTGCTAACTAGATGAATAACTGCCATAGATTTTATTTCTTTCCTCCAAAGGGCATTTCATCACAGGTGAAAAGTGACCATTCATATTTGCTCAGAGATCTTACACCAACTTCATCCCAACCGACTGACATCACAAATAAAATCTCGTAAAACAACTCCTTTTGCTTTTTCACATTATTTTTTAGTACTTATTCCTCTGCATTCACACCAAGAATCAGATTTATTTTGGGTTTCCTTCTTGTTACACAAATAAAACTCTCCATTCCCATTTATCTACCTCCACAGTAATTTTGAGTTTTAACAGGAGGGCAACTCCACTTACAGTTCAGACACTTCCCGATAAAATGAGCAGAAATTCAGTTCCTCCTACAGTGCCTGTTGAATTGTGCTATTATCCTACACACAGCAGGTGCTGATTTTTACAAAATTATCAAATGTCATAATTACAAGCAGAATTACTTGTTAAAATTTAAGAAGCAGATAAACAGCAAACAGGAATGCTGATCGTCCAACAAATGTAGAAAAAAAAGAAAGGGGAAAAATAATAATAATAAAAAAATCTACCTGATGAGACCAATATTTTTTTTCTACGGGGCAAGATATATTTCTTTAAAATGTAATGATTGCTTTAGAATATTTTAAAATATTATTATTTCAAGCGTTTGCAATGTAAGCATTTTTCCTCTGAAGCATTTACAGATATTATCATTAACTATCGTGGCATTGACAGAGATGTTACATCCGCTTAGGCTACTCGGTGGCTACATTTTGAGAAACCTGAAAGGAAACTGAAGAGGCGGTGTCTGAGTAGTGGCTCTGACATACTTTTCTATCTATCTAGCTATTGTTCTTCCCTTCCAGCAATAGGACAGCTTTCACATGGAAAGCCCCGATTCTAGAACTATCTGTATGGTGCAAAACTGAGATAGCTTTTTGAAAATACTGGGGGTAAGATAGCTGTGACTGAACTAAAAGTCTTGCTCCTCCTCCTTGTCTACCATAACCATTGTTTACCTCACGAAACAGCAAGTTTCCTAAGATGGGAATGAAAGCAAAGATAGTAAGGAGGGGAAGCCTTTTTTCCTTCTTAAGAACATTTGTAAATCATGTCTCAAGTATTGTTATTCATTCAACTATCACAAGAAACACATCAAGACATTTGATCAGTAGAATCATCCCATCATATGCCATCCCTATGACAACTGCCTTAAGCTTCGTCCTCCTGCCCTGCCTCCTCTAGCACTGCTCTCACCCAATCCTCCAGCTCTAAAAGGAGGCCCCAGCCTGGCAATAAAATCTCTGCCCTGTGCAAACACTGCTGACTTTACTGAAATCTCATATATCCATCTCAGGTATAGGATTATGTGCAAGCACATTAATATTGCCACTGCGGTCTCCAAGAATGCTCTAATGCCTAAGTTATTACAGTACTTTACTCCTTAATCTCACTGCCTTTACCAGCAGTCGCCTTCTATAACCAGGCCAAATGGACCTACATGATTTGTTTTGGTTGTCTGCACTATTCCTACGAGAAAGATGGAAAGCACTTCTCAGTGTATCTCCAGTCTCAGCTGACATGTGACCAGAACACTGTTTTGGTGGTCAGGCCCACCTCCTGTCATTCTGATCTTATCTGAACCTAGCTTCTACCTGAAAATTTTGTTGGCCTCAAATTGTGTTTCATGCCACTAAGTTTTATTCTGTGTTTGCATTATTTATAGGTGGTGTTAATGCAGTCTTATGTCCCCATTTCCAAAAAAAGTGCATTTCCCTAGCATTAACTAAGAAAACTCAGGTGCTAGGAAAAAAAAACCACTGTGGCAAAAAATTATAGTGAATATAACACTCCGAAACTCTTCCTAACCCACCACTCTGCTTTGTAAAACCGCCATATACTAAGAACTGTTAATATAATACCTTGACAATTACCAGGGCTAAGTAATTTAAAGGTCATTTTGCCACAGTTTATCACCATCAGTTTAATGCAGGAGGTGGCCCGGTGCCACAGGCCGAAGTCCTCTGTATGAAGTGACATATGACTCAATGACACTTTTTCTTCTACAAAAGAAACATAAGCATCTGTGTAAGGGCCCCAAATGGTGAAACAAGCAAAAGAAGAAAAAAAGTACAAATCCTCTATAGGACTTTAAACATCCTCTCTGAAAATAAACATTACGCTATTTACAGGAACAGATTTCAAGCTAAACTGAAGCCCAATACAAGATTTGCAGCCATAGATAAACTGTCATACTGGAGCAGATCAGCAGTTCACTCTCCTGCTTCTGCTACTGGCTGTGGGATGCTTTTACAAAATACTGCAGAACTGCCTTTTGGAGACATACTCCCCAAGTGCTTAATTACAGACCATCATGCACCCTGAGGAAGTCTTCTTTCTAACCTCTGTAAGAAGAAAACTGTTTTAATCCTCTAGTACACTGTAAAAGGACTCAAAAGGACAAATATCATCCTGAGCCGAAAGCTCAGGTTAATAAAACAATTTTTAAAATAATTTTTAAAATAACAGGTAGCTCATTTTTGTGCAGTCAAATTTGAAAAAATTCTGGAAGAATCCAGAACGGGAGTCGCTATGTAAACATAGTATTAACGTCAACGCTTTGAATGTCTGACCACGCATTGGACGCATAGAAACTCCAAAGCTACATTTCGCAGTACGGGTGCATCGGTAAACATACACATCAGCCGGCTCCCTTTTTAACCAAGGGATGGACACCTGACGCTGGATAAGGAACACACATCACTAAACTGAACCACTCAGCTATACATGACTCCGATAACACACAACTGCAGCTTCCCATATGAATTGCAAGGGAAGCAATACATGATCCATAGAGTATACCCAATACCAGTCACCTGCCATTAACACTTTGAGATAAGTAACTGTGGTGAGCTGGCCCCCACTGCAGCTGGCAGCTGGGCACTCACCCAGCTGTTCGGTCACCTGTCCCCCCGTGGTACAGCAGAGAAAGTGGCAAGAATGGAGCAAGGCAACTCATGGGTCAAAATAAAGACAGGGAAATCTCTCACCAGTTACTGTCAGAAGCAAAACACCTTGCAGAATTTTACTTCATTTATTGGCAATTAACATAAATTATCTCCCCCCTTTCTTATCACCACAGGTTACACTCACTCCCCGAGGGTATAGTTTCATCTCTCAAGTATACATGTGCCATTATTACACAGTTAGTATTTTTCCTGGAAAAGCAAAGAAAATGACTGAGCTTTCCACCATTCTGTGGCAATATCAATTGGTGTGTGTGACTGGGGGGCGGGGGGGGGGTTGTTCATCCCCTTGTAGTCTGACAGGAATGGGAGGCAAATACCTTCAAGCAAAGCAATTTTTAAAATAAAGAGACAGATTACTCATATCTTTATAGAGAGTTTGTAATGAATACACAAAGGAAGAGAGAATCTGACAGAAGTAGCAAATACACTCCTGAAAGCTGAAAACACAGTGGAGAAAGAAGGTTTCTGGTCTACCAAAGCTGATACCTTAATTAGGCAATTATGACTATTAAACATTGACAAAGCTCCAGGCCTACTCAATTACAACCAAAAAAATCTGTAGAAAAGTGGTAAGGGGAAAAGAAAAGCCCTTGGCAGGATTTTTGATAACTTACTAAGTAAGGAAGAGAGTTAGAAGTGAACTGGAGAAGCATTTAATGTAATTCTTTTTACTTTAAAACGTTCCAAGACCCTAGAAAGCCCAAGCTTCTTATCCTTCTCTCAGTTATGCAGAAGACAGAAAATTATCAAACCAGATTTAGAAATGCATGACTTAGAAGACCATAAGAGCAGGCTGAATACCCAGAAAAAAAAGGAGGTCATGGCAGCCAAACTTACTTGAATTCTTTTAATGTGTTGCCTACCTGGAGACAATAGCAATGGAATGGGCAATTTATTTGGAATTCAGAAAAGCATTTGATACTGTGCCACAAAGCAGATTGATTTGAAAAGGTGGCAAGTGTGTTTTTGAGGAGAACTGACAAAACAAATTCAAATAGATTCAAAGACACATATCAGAAAGAAACAGGCCAGCTGTTGAGTGCAGAGAAGATAACTGGAGCTGCTGGGAACATTACAACGGACAAATTTAGATTATTTTCTGGAGTTGTGACCTTGGAAATGTTATGTTCAACATTACTAAATTTGCTGATGGCACACAATTTCTAAGGCAACAAAAACGGAGGAGAAAGAGCAAACAATTTCAGAATCACCTGGATAATGTAGGTTTATAGTCTTATTTACGGATCGCATACGCCACTTCAAAACACCGTGAGACTAGGCACCGAAATTCCACAATACTGCAAAGTGACTGCAGAGAATACATGTCAAGTGGGAAAAACAAGAAAGTATTGTGCTTAACACAAAATAGGTCTTCTAATTAATTACAGAGTAAAAGAAAGGCAGTTGTGGGCATTTATCATTAACAGTATGCAGAAAGAAGTAGAAATTATTCTAGAAATGGATAATGGGATGTCACTGAAAAGGATCATAGCCATGCTGAGTAATGACGAAGAAAATTATAGAGCAGTTTCCCTATTCCAATATTGGTTGATAAATCTCAAAAAATAAAATACGACTTAGATTAAATGCTCAAGACTGCTGTGAGTTTTGGACATGAAAGATTTGCAATATCTGTCCAGAAAGGAGCCAATCTCTAGACTCAAAATTGTAACCACTAATACTTTAACTTCTGTAATTCAGATTAAAATTATAATTATTAAATTACATGTTGATGAATTGTAATTATTTTAAAGGGCCTCATCTTGGGTTTGATTCTATACTGAGCTACAATTTCATGGAGATAATTTTAGTTTTGTCCAAATGATAGGGGGATGAAATGACAGAGAAACGAGAGGGAAAATAATAGATTCAAATCTTTAGCACCATAGCTTAGAGGAAATTAAAAAGAGTGTGGAGAAGAGAATTTCTTAGGATTACTGAAGAGAAAGCAAAAAACTGATGCAAAAAACTGTCTATGATTGGAACTGATACAGCAAAAAAATATGGCAGCTTTTCTATTGTAGTATAACACATAGTATCCATCCTGTAAATAAATCCAGCATGAGGATAAATGAAGAATAGCGAATTTAAAATGAAGCTGAGTTTGTGGCTGAGGAGGAGGAAGGTTGGTTTGGGGGTTAAAAGAATATAAAGGTTTATAAACTAATCTGTTTCTCTGCAGGAAAAGGCATGCTTTGATGAATCTACAGTTTTATCTTGTCCTGTAAAGATATTAGTGTATGTTTCTAATTTTTCTGTGGCAAGACAATAGGATTTCCCGCCACAGTACCACAGAAAACAGGCAGTTAGCTGATATGAATGGCCAGAGGCACAGCCTCTGACTGTGAAATGAGGAATTTATTAACTGCTAGTGAAAGGCTTCAGTCAAAAACATTTCAGGGGAGATTCTGGATTGCTGGATTTGCTGCTTCGCACATATAATTGTATCTTTCACGTTAATGAAACCTTTATGCTATTCAACTTTGATTCATTCAATAATTGCCATTTATCAGGGTGGACAATCAGAAGAAAAGGGTTAACCTTCAGCAGACACCATTAGCATCCGAGTGGTAACATATGTTAACTTTTGCTTTTATGTGAATATTCAGGCTTTGTGTGTATGTGACTCTTTTGATTTTACTGTTTATGACATCCTTACCTTCATTAGCAAAGCTTACAGTGATAATTTTGACAGAGCCGTTACCTAATGACTTTCAAATATAATTGAAAACATATTTTGCTATAAGCTGTATTGCCAAAGTCAAATATATACCAGCTAAGTGAAATTAACCTTCAAATGATACTTGAATAACAGTAAACCACAAGGGTATGTAAGAGATTAGATATACTGTAGTTTAATTATGTTACAATAATTCACCTCATTAATCTCCTAGGAAACAATAACCACAACAGTTAAATACTGTAATTAACAAACCCTATTTCAAACGTAATTTTAATTTTATACGACTTTGCAATATTATCCGGTGCAATTATATAAAAGACAAACAAAAGATAAAGCAAATATTAAGTTCTCTGGAGAAGACATCAAAACTACCCTCACCTCTTCAACCTGTGACAGGAAAGAAATAAGGCCAGCAATACTTTGACTTATTCCTGTCCCAATTCTATGTCACAACGGCTCCACTTCATCTGCAAGTAACCTCAGAATCTATCAAGTCACAGCTTCTACGAGGTCAAAAGTACTTTGTGAACATTTCTGGTTCTCTCTGCTATCAACACTCCCAATTCAAATAACACTCCCCCATGAGGATAACCAGTTTGGTTAACACACTGTAGCTTTACAACAGCGATTCAAAGTGCATTTAAGGGTTTTGCCCTTACATTGGACTACACAAGCATTTTTAAATTGCATGCAGAAATAAATCTGTCTCTGTCACTACACTTGCCAAAGGCCCTAAATTCCCTAACGCTCCTTTAGCTACCCATAGTGTTAGAATTGCTTTTGTAGGCACTGAGAGGAGTACACAGCAATCTTCATGGATCACAAGATCTCGCCTCATACACAGAGAACCTTCCTCCATGTCTTCAATGCTTCTGCCTTGGGGCAGCATGGGCAAGCTGGCATTTCATGTCAGGAATGTTGCGTCCCAGAAGGCAGGCAAAATGCACAAGTAAATTCTCTAAGTAAAGACATATCTACAATAGGAACACCTGCGGATTATTTCTTTACATTGGGCTCTTAGGACTTGGTCAGGAATCACAAATATAGTGGTACATAGAAAAGAAAATGGATATAAATGCAGCTCCTCAAGAGAGCAAGGTAAGGCTGGCACCTTCAGCATCCTAACTCAGATGGGAGGTGTATCAGAGAAACTAGTTTGGCATGGAGTTAGAGCAAAGCAGCTTTCTGCTGTATCAACACACAGTGAAATATCAGTTTTCTGGGGCTGTTCTATCTATTTACAAGAAAAGTAGAGTTAGTATTTTTATTTAATGAGCTCACAGTCTAAGTTCATAACAACTGCATGTATTTTCCACGTGGATTAAACCAGGTAAATCAAAACCTCAGTTTTAAAGATTTCTGTATATGTTGTATTCCTGATTCAATTACAATGCCAAAAAAAGAGCTGAAGTGTTTGTCTTGATTGCTTTTCATTTTAGCTTTTTAATAGATGTCATATTCACAGAAGTTTTGTGAAATAAAACTGCGCTCTGATTACTTAGCTTCTGCTTTTTGACCTTTTCTCTTCTATAGCTCTCCAAGGAGAAAATGAGATATCTTTATAAAATCAGTGAGCAATAAACAAGAAGTTCATGTTCTCATAGAACAAAAAAATAACAGCACTGAGAAAGCCATGCTCAAAAATATAAATGTTGCCGAGAATAAAGCTCATTCATTTATAACATTTTTCCATTAAAACAATGTAATAACTACTGAAGTTCGAATGATATACGAGTGTCTCCTTGAAAAAGATACTCTGTACATCTGATAAACCATAAATACTATAGAATGTACCTCAGGCAGAACAAGCCCATCTTTGCGTGATCCTGGAAAATATACAGTGTATATGAGGATGAGTTATGAAGGTGAACAAATTTAATATATCTAGTTGCCTGGTGGACACCCACAATTTGCAATTTAATCATCCACAAGTTACGGTGTGTTTATGATTGTATTAGACTCTAAAATAAGCTTAAAAAATAGCCCACCTTTTCAGGTTTATAATAATTTATAAAGGAAATAGTGGTTACAAACAAGGTAAATGAAAGCATTAGAGCTGCACCGAATAAAAGACAAATTCTTGAATCCACAACATATAACAACACTTTTATCATTGTCATCGTTTATATAGCCCAGATTTATACAAGGAGAAAACCCCTAGTACTGTCATTCTGTAAGACTGTGAAGATTTTTATCATTTTTTTCTGCAAGCTATTGTTAAGAACATAAAAACTTTGAGTGAAAAAGAATTGATCTGTCTTGAACCTCTACTTACCAACTAGAGGCACGGGCATTACGCCTACAGACCCAGACCCTGGCAAAATTAGACTACATCAAGATCTCCATTTTATATAATACAAATTAAAAATCACTGAACTAGATGGAGAAGGCTAACTTCATAATCTGGTGGCTTAGACGCTCAGCTGGAATAAAGCACAACAATTTTCTAGCTCTTTTTTTCCTCACTAAACATTTCATCACTTAGAAGAAAAAAAGAAGCATTTCTCTGTAGAAGGAGTGAGAGAGACGATACTATAATAATCCAGCCCAGTGCACGTTTTTGGAAGCAACAGACCTTGGTTCATATCTTTACTTTGAACTAAGCAGACACTTAAATATGAATCTCCTATTTTCTATAATTAAAACAGTACTAGCAGCGGAGACTGAAAGAGACCTTTCCTTCACACTCCATCTGATTATTTTGTGAGCAGGACACTTTGCTTTCCTGTGCGCTGGGAGATACTGGGGCGATTTTGCTTAAAAGGAACAGCAGCAACAGTCACTTTAAGGATCAAGACCCTTATTTTCTTTCCTTTATTACTTCCTTCCCCCCCATCCAGGTGCATTTGGTCTCTTCAGAGAAGAGAAAAAAAAATACTATCCAGCAGAGTTCTTCATTCAAGTCAAAATTGTATCTTTCAGTCATTCTGTGTTGTCAATAAAAATTATGAGGAAAACATTATTTCAGGTTGATTTGAAACAATTCTTTTTCAATTTTAAGCATTAACAGAGCAGAGAGCAAAAAGAAAAATGAAACAAAACAACACAACATTCATTCATGTAACAAAGTTCATGGGGTTCAATTGTGTGTTCACGTGGGTGGAAAAAGGGGAGAGGCAAAGGGCACTGAGGGCATCCTTCCATCTTTTCATTGGTTCCTGGAATATTATTTTACCCTGAGGGTCAAGGTTTAACTGGAAGAGGACAAGAAGAGACCTGTAAAATGGCAGGAAATTGGCCTCATGCATAAAAAAAAAATTCAAGCAAGGACTTTCGCTTTGATTTTATCAGTAAAAGATGGCTCTCCATCCTTCCTGACTTAGACAATCCCCTTTCTGCTGGAGATTCAGGCCCTCATCAGCCCCCTTCATCACAGGGCTGGGCAGTGCTGAACGAAAGGCTGGGTTACACTCAGTACACTTTTAGGCAGACATTGAAAGCAAACAAAAAGGTCTCACTTGAATTCTCTCAGCAGCAGAGAACAGCTTGACAATGGTCCTGAATTTCTGCTTTTTTGCAAGAGGGATAGCAGGTTGGTTCCCATGTATAAGTATATTAAATAAGTTTGAGCAAATGAAACCTAGTAACTAGCCATTCTTTACCTAGAGGTGTTTATAAACATTTTCAAGCATGGGATAATGTACTGATCCAAGGTGACAGGCGTGTAGCTCTGCCACTCTGCCATTGTCTCAGCTACTAGTACAGTGAACTCTAATACAGAGGTCTCAAGCATTGCCTGGGAAAGGAATTCGTGCTATCACTTTACAAATGCTGTCTGCTGGTGTAAGCAACCTAAGTCCATGTCATTACTATGTTTACAGTTAACTAATTACAGTATTTAGATTTGGAATGGGAAGAGTCCAAAAGAAAAGTATTATCATTATCTGTACTTACCTATTGCATTAATTCTGCTGACAACTTGAGGACTGCATGCACAGAAAGTTTAAAGCAAAGGAAAAGCAGCATAGGAATTCAGGTGGATGTGTGTTGTGAAACAGTGTGATGGAGTACTCGTCTCTTGTCATGGAGCAAGGAGAATAATGATACAGCATTTGCTGTATCGATCCAGGGATGGTGCTTAGCCATTCTGCTCCTTCCAAGGCAAGTTATAAGAACTGGTATACTTCACATTTGTGAGAACAGCTGTGAAATTTCTGCCTATGAAAAGCAGAATTTCTTACAAAGCATCCTAGACGTTGGAGGTTCTTTGTTCTAACACATGGTCACGTTAGTTAAAGGATCTGTCAGCCAACGTCTTATGAAAATCAAAGCAATAATGTATTTAATAAAATCTACTTCTAGCCTTTGTCATCCTTCTATATTAATTTTACTTGCACCATGATAAAGACCAATGCTTTCTCTTTAACAATTTTAACTCAGAAAGTAACTTTCAGGCTACATAAGTCTATGGGCCCAGATGGAACCTACTCCAGGACACTAAGAGAAGTGGCTGACATTTTTGCAAGGCCACTGTCTATCATCTTTGAAAAGTAGAGGGGATCAGGGGATGTCCCTGAAGACTGGAGGAGGGCAAATATCCCATCTAACTGCAAGAAGGGTCCAAAAGAGGACACAGATAACTGCAGGCCCATTAGTCATACTTCAGTGTCTGGGAAAGTAATGGAATGAGGTCTCCTAGAAACTATTACAAACCAAATGAAGCAGGTGATTGGGAAATGCCAGTGCAGAGTTACCAAAGGCAAATCATATCAGACTAACCTGATCACCTTCGACAACAAAATCATTATTTTCTGGTGACATAGGGAGAGCAGTAGATACCGTTCACCTGGACATCAGCAAAGCATTTGACAATTTCCCACAGTCTTCTCCTAGACAAACTAGTACGGCACAGACTGGGTGGTCTGTGAGATGAGTAGGAAACTGGCTCACAGGCCACATTCAGAGGGTGGTAATCAATGATTTTTACTCAGGCTTGCAGCCTATCATGAGTGCAATGCCCTAAGGATTGATATTGGATCACAGGATGTCAGGGGTTGGAAGGGACCTTGGACATCTTCCGAGTCCAACCCCCCTGCCAGAGCAGGATCATATAATCTAGCACAGGTCACAAAGCAACACATCCGGGCTGGATTTGAAAATCTCCAGAGAAGGAGACTCCACAACCTCTCTGGGGAGCCTGTTCCAGTGCTCTGTGACCCTTACAGTAA
>JAAGNO010026747.1:0-40082 GCA_033439905.1 Ceryle rudis | reverse complement strand
AAAAAAAATCTATTTTTTCAACTACCAGTGATTCAGAAAAGTCAATAACATGGTGTTTAATAAGAGATGCATTATTTTT
Organism: Ceryle rudis; assembly: GCA_033439905.1. Lineage (NCBI taxonomy): Eukaryota > Metazoa > Chordata > Aves > Coraciiformes > Cerylidae > Ceryle > Ceryle rudis. The sequence continues at coordinate 40,003 of JAAGNO010026747.1, read as the reverse complement.
AAATGAAAAAAATAAAACAAAAAAAACCCAAAATATATTGTTAAGAAAAGAAAAACTAAAAAGAAATAGGAAGAGGAAGCTATTAAAAAATGAAGGACTATTACATAGAGAGTACAAAACAGCTCTGAAGATTTTTTAAGTTTTTCTAAAGAGCTTTCTCATACACTCAAATTCATTGCTAAAATTGAGGCATTTTTAACAAGACTTTTAGCAGGTAAGTAGGAAGTCAAATTACTTGGTTTTGATGCCATACTTCACACTATTGAAAATATTCTTTACCATAGTATTACACTTAATGCACACTGATAATTTTCAGTGCAACTGCCTCCAAGTTCCCCTGTGATTGAAATGCAAATTGGAAAGTTCAGTTTGTTTGATTTCCATTTTCCACACCTCTGGCAGACTTTGGCATCCAGTCAGTACTGACAGGCAGAACCTGGCAACTACTAACCTAGAGCCCCACATGTTTGTTTCTTTATTAGAGGCTTTAATAACATTTTAGTGGATACATATTTAGCTTCTTTCTGGCATGAATGCCATTATAACATAGTAAAATTTTCCTGAGCATGCTGAAGAGGGAGACCATTTGTCACCAGACCATTTTATAACCACCTAGAAGTTACTGTGCTCCTAAGTTATTTTATGGGATCTGAAATGCTTAAAACTCTCTTATTTTCATAATCAGAGGCTTCTTAAATCCAGGATTATATTGAATACTTTATATGATACTCCTAACTATAACATCCCAATAACACAAAAAAAAAACCCCAAACCATTCAACTATAGGCTTTCAGGATGTAAAGACAAACATTAATTTTAATTTTGAAATCAATTCCTCCAAAAATATGTAATTCCCACCTTGCCTTTAAGGAAAGACTTTCTCAAAGTCTTCAGAAGACCATAAACCTTTTAAATAGATTAGAATTTGCATTACTACTCCATGGAAAAAGTTTTGCCTTCATCTTTTCAACAGAAAGAGTAAAATTGAGCTTCTCTGTTTTTCCCAAAGCTGCCAACATGGTTTATAAAGCAGCAGGCCTGCAAGAGTGTGACAATAAACAACTCCCATAGATCAACACCAGTACTTTCGGTTGACACCAAAACCAAGAGAATACTGAAGGCTTCAGAAGTGTAAGAACCAGATTTTGTTTCAGTAAGATTATTAGACGAGGCATCTCTCATTAAAAACGTAATTTTCAGAATCTTTGGAGAACTGTTTAAAGTACCTAATGCAGTTCTGAAGTCCTGAAGAAAGTAACAACAGTAAAGTCCATAAAAAACTGAGCTAAAATATTAAACTGCAAATTTTTTTCACCCATTATTTCTTTCAGTATGACTACAGTGGTGTCACTTAAACTGCTTTCTCTTGCAACTAGTATATAAATTAATTTCATGTTTAGATTTTGGGCCATCCCATATATTGCAATCTGAGTATCAGACCTTCACAGTAAAATGAACAAAAAAACCCACCACATCCCCTCGAAGTCAAAATCTCAGGAAAAACAGAACAGTTTTTTTCCTAGTATTTTCCTTATAATTCCTAGGAAAGTACAAAGGTATGAAATTCTATTCATGACAAAGGAACATTACTTTGACGTTTGTTTGGTTTGAGGAAAAAATACTGTAAGAATCAAACTGTATCTCAGAAGGACACAGAAATGTTATCCTGTAAGTCCACAACTGCTGTTTCAAGGACTCCCCTGTGATAGCAGTGACAACAGATATTATGCAGAAAAATACATATAGAAGTATTTTGGTAGCTGTACTTCGGTATTTTTTAATCAGGTTCCACAATTAACGGCAGTGTCTATTGCACAGAACCTAACAAACACTTTGTAGAAATCCAATTCACAAAAAACCCCCACAGATTTAATGTTATGCTTTACTGCTTTTTCTCAGAGGGTAGGTAGGAACAAGAACAGTGAAAAGTTAAACCAAGTTAGGGAAGTAAAATAACCTCAGCTTGGAAGAGGAACAGAACAAGCATTGGCCATCCCTAGCATGCAATGAAGCTTCTGATGCCGTGTAAGAAACTGGATCTACATAGCAGCTTGAAACCATTTATAGAGTCTGTTGGGCGGAGGTCAGGGTGGAGGAGAAAACAGGAAGGAAAGTCCAGCCTGAATGAAAGCGTAACGTGTGCACAAAGCCACATGAGGTCTGATCAATCTCACAGAACTGCAGAGTTTTGTATCAGCAGTAAACTCAGCACATCCTGTATCTGTTGGTACTAAAGGCACACACAGTATGACCAGTGACAAGGTGTCAATGATGTTGTGGTTTATAGCTTTGCAGTTCACCAAGGAGCTGTCTGCCCTTCCTGCTACATCATGAGGACAGAGGTTTTCCCTTATTCTGTTGGCTTGGCTGGTGAATGGCAGTGACATTCAGCTTGCATTTAAAAGAGACGTAAGTACAGTGAATAGAAGTGTCAGCAGGACAGAGTTCCTCCATGTCACCTACAGCTTGGTGGTAAGTTACTGATGTGATAAGCAAAGCAAGAAAGGGTAGTCTCAAATGTTTTGGATAAATACTAGGCTCCTGAAAACTTTGGGAAAGCTATTTTTCAGTCATTCCTGATACCATCTCTTTCACAAGCTGCACAGAAGGCTGCATACACAATTTTCAGACCCATTTTGGAACCTCTTTGTCTTTACAACGTAGACAGCTGAATAAATAAATTTACAGCTTATTTTATAATGTAAGCATGTCACTGCCAAATACATTGTGTCACTGTTTTACACTTGCAAGGCCCTTTGCACGTTCACAGCGTACATTGGTATGGTACTCTGTCTACAATGAGTCATCTCTAAATAAATTCGTTCAAAATAAAGCCTGACAATGCTGTTCAAGTTAAATACTCTACTAGTCGTCAATGTTTATAGAAAAGTTTACTTATTAAACATTGTCTAAGATAAGAATAGTCAGTTACTTGAAAGATCCATGAAGTCAGTTTGTGCTTTCAATTATTAAAATTCACAGCCCAAACAGCTTGCAATTTTTTTTATTAGCATCACTTTAAAAGTTTGAGCCCTCTCCCCTTTTTTTGTTTTGTTTTTTAGTTTTCCACTGGTATGCACAGCATACCCGGGAGGCACACTGAAGGGAACTGGAATGACCCCTCTGATGCACTTCTACCTGACTGCGATTCCCGTAAGTCATTTTATCCTCTTGCATTAACACAAGCACATTGCATCTTCGCTTTTCTTCGCATGTTCTTTTATTAAATACCTATTCAGACAGAGGAGTTAAAACCTAGTGAAGTTTCTCCACTCCTTAACCACACCTTCAGCTTTATTGAATATGAACTTGGGTTTGAGACACCTCTTTTTGTCAGATCATGTAAAGTTTTCTTCCATTTCTGGAAAGAAATGGAATTACTGCAGAGTCACAGTAATGACAAGAGTCATTATATTTTAGTAAAAGAATACTACAAGCCTTAGCAACTGGACTGTAGTCTAAACCATATTTTGTTTCTTTGTTTTGTTACAACAGCAGCTTTGCATGTAAACATTAACAGAATTTTAGTGTTTTCCATATGCAATTTTTTTCACCTTCCTAATTTTTATTTTATAGGTAAATGGCAATACTGACATTGTTGCTTTTCAAGTCTTGGTTCTATTTTTAAACGGTATTATGCAAGTGAAAGACTCAGGGACACTGCGTTGTTCTACAGTGAAGGCACACACAACACCTCTCTCCGAGCATAACTTGATGACATATTAGTTACCTCAGCTAATTCATTTGCGATCTTTGCACAGACACTGTAGTAGTGTAGTCAGTTCATGAGTATCCAACAAAGCAGTGCACAGGCAACTGAAATTTCACTGCCCTGGTATTTACACATGGAATGCTTAAGGTGTCTAGTATAAATTCCTGTACTCAGTACATTTTCAGAGATAATGCTTTTTGAATAACAGAAATTGAAGTTGATTTAAGTAAGTCCTTATTTTCTTCAAGTTTTCCAGTGTAACTGCCTCTCTGAGCTTGAATATATCAGTTATTTCCAGAAAAAACAGCATGTTGCTTCTTCTCCAAGGAATTTGGAGTTTGGGACAAGGTTTCTAGACATCTGACAAACAATTTTTACTGGCTTCTTAAAGAAATGCATCGTAAGACTGAAATATTTACCATATTACATGGTACCATATAAATGACTCTCAGACACATTATTTGCAAGCATCTAAAAGATGTACAAGAGAATATTTCACTATCTATTTCTATGATAATTCATTAAGAGTTTAAAGGAGTTCCAGAAAGATTTTTCATGACACAATGTCAAGAACAAAATATTTATTACAAAGGGGGGGGAGGGGGAAACCCCAAAAAACTAGAGGTCTTAGATTGCATGGACTTGCCAAAGGTAGTGTCCCATGTACAACCATCTTTGAGATCTTTGCAAGTTGGGGTCTTTTTATAACTGTTTTCTACTATCTTCAGATTACTTTCAAATTTTATTCAGGACCTCGTAAGAAAAAAAACCATTTTAAAACAACCTAAACATTAATTTAGGTGATAAGAGGCAGAGAGTAAATACTGAGAATGTTATTATCTGGACAATGGAAGTGAAAGTTTAGAAAGATTCTTTTTCACATAGGCTTATTTTCATCACCATCATCCATCATCCTCCTTGCATTAATCAATTCACAAAATCAAGCAGTATTAATGCAATTCTGTAATCATATTTTTTACTGGTCAACTGGATCGTACTTGCAAGCCACTGCAACAAAGCTTCAGGAACAGTACTTTTACTACTGTTGTATTATGGAAGAAACAGGTATTTCTTTGTGTTGGCATGGAAAATTGGCTTCATAAAGCTATGGTTTTGTTGTTTAAGATACCAAGAAGAGGTTTAGATTGAAACTGTAAGTATAGTTTTCAATTTGTATTGTCAGGAAATATCTATAAATTTGAGCTTCAAGAAAGCATTTAGGAATAGGCTGTGTTATAAATTATGCAGACTTGAGTATTACTATGCTTTATAGACTTCTCAGTGTCAGGAAAGGGAAAAATGAATTTTTCTGCTATTTATCTCTTAGGAAGGACTTTATCAATTTCCACACAACCCTCCTAAACTCACACTAAATAGAAGCCAGCAGAACATTATTCCTGGTGCAATCATCAGGAGAGTTCACACTAACTTAAATCCAATAAGTACAGTAAAGTACCTGCCACAAGATACTAATTTGGTCCAAATATCATATAAATACATAGCATAATAAAAGTAGAGTTCAAATTCCTGGACGACATTTAAATCATCTCAGAGCTTCTCAAGCCTATTAATAGCATGTTAGCAAAATCACTTTGGCAGTTTCACAGATTGCTTAACTATAATGGTAATCTTTTTTAGGTACAGCCTGCAGTAACACCATTACAAATAGTGTTACAACTTCATTCCAAAAGTTAAAAAACGCCTCCTTCGATGTTGACCAGGACACCTATAGTTATAGCATTGGGATGCTACTGTACTTACCACCCTGAACCAAGCCTTCCAATTTTCTGTATTGAGTAAATAGTTTCTTTCATTTTTGATAACTCCAAGTGCATCTCAAAAGAAGCAGATAATGTTTGTCACCATTTTATAATAAAGAATAACCCCACATGAAAGGAAAATAAAACAAGACTAGTTTCTTAGTTAAATCCTTTAACTGGTGTAGAATGCCAAAAGGTTTAAATCCTACTTTCACAACAGCATCCCTGGGTTATTTCAGCAGGCTAATTCTCTCTACATAAGATAGAAGAAAGCAGTTACTAGAGTACAAAAAGAAAGGGGTGGTGTCACTGCAGAGGTACTGATCCTGCTTGTGTGGAACTGTTACTGTGCAACTAAGTAAGCAAACACCTGGGAGATGATTTGATATGCCAACAATACGCAGCCACTGCTCCTTTCATTTCTATGAGAAATACACCAACTGCTAGAATACCTTGATGTAGACTGTCCTTGAAGCAAAGTAACACACAAAGATGTCAGTAGAGATTTAATTTCTATTTGTCTTTCATGTTCTATGAACACATAAGAGAGAAGCTGAATATATATATATATCTATGTTCAGTATATTCTTCCATGGTAAGCAACATTGCTTAAGAGTAGCTTAGAGATAGAGGACAATGTCAGAGCAGCAGATATATGAGTCAGTAAGTACTTCATACAAACCTCTCATAAGCTATTTTGCACCTACCCCTTTCACCAGTTATTCACTGTATATGAAGGTCTCCCAGCAACTAAATTGGGGCTGCCACCCTGGGGACCAGGGGCCAGTAATAATTCATGTTACTGCTATGAAGCTTAACGTGGTCCTGCCATCTAGAGGAAAATTGGCTTCATGGCTTCAGAAAAGAATTGCCTCCTTGGTGGAGTTGTTCAGCTGCACTGGGGAATCCACTGGGGAAGGAGATAAGCCTGAGTTCCTTTGAAGACACTTTTTAATGAAAATTTTTGAAGTTTAATTGATACCTATCGATTTGGATGCATCAGGAATTTGCCTCGGTCTGATTTCCCTTTCTAACTTTGACAGATGACAGAAACATTAAACAAACGAACAAAAAAAAGTCTGTCTTAAAACCATTAGCAATAAAATGGTTACAATTACGCTTGTCAAAGAGGTTTCCACATTGCCTGCCTCCTATGTTTACAGTGTATTATGTCTATTTACACCGAGAAAGAAGATTTAGATAGAATTCATTTAATCTTTAAATTTTGGAAAGTAGTAGGGGGTGCTCAGTATCCAAGACTGATTCAGCAAGCAGTGGAGACCTGAAGGTTTCTTGGAAAAACACAATGTAGAAATGTAATACAACCCTGGTTAGCTCTGCTCCTTCAACTCTTCTGGTGGTCTGCCCCATTAGGTAGAAGACCTGAGAGACTGGTTCTATTGAACTCATCCTGCAAGGGAACAGTAAAATAGGGAGAAAAGAAGAAAAGCTAGGAAAATCTGGTGTACACTTCAATAGCTGCTGGAGTGTTTCTTAATTTTAGTGTAATAGATCAGTTAATAGTTTAAGAGAATAAAGACTCCAGGGAGGATGGGGACAGAGGAGTTATTTTATATTTCAAAGAGGTCCCAGGTACGCAAATCCTCATGGCTGTTACTCTCACTGTATTCAGAAGTTAGAAACTGGACACATTTTTTAGATTTAGCCACAGAGACAAGTTAAAAGTGACACAGCTATTCAGTTACACATATGGAAGACAACATTTACAGATATATCAATTATTTATTATTTGTGGGTTACAAGGTGTGCGTGCAAATGCAATCTAATATATACCAAGCACCTAGCCTAAATTTCAGGACATGTGAAAACTTTTAACATTAAATATCAATATATAAAGAAAAAAATCCTTGCAAATTAGGCTGAATTTTGTTTAATACAAATTAGCAGAGTCTTGCAGCTGAACTGAGATTACTCATTCTCAAGTGCAGTGCTGCACTAGAGTTGCCCTCTGACTGCATAGATATAGGGAAAGTTAGTTCTTTGCTATAAGGTGCTATGATGAAATAGCAGTAGTACTGGGTTTCTGGCAGAGAAGCAGAAGCCAGAGTCTATAGCTGCTTCTCAACAGAAGCCCAGTGCCCTGAAGTCCACTACTCTGCCAGCACTACCTTTTTTAAAAGGCCAGTGTCTTCCATCATCATCGCAAAGGCCCACAACAGCTTCCACAGAGCAGAACTACACCTGATCCAAATCCAAGGTACACTGGTTCATCGCCAGGCTGAAATCTATCTCCTTTCCCACCCATGCCTACACCTTGTTATACCTCACCATCCTGGAGATAAACTTCCCAGATGAGACTGGAGAAACTTTATTAGTTGAGGTTCTTTAATGGAAAAAGATCATTCACATTCATATTCCCCGAGTACATACTGCACAAGAATCTTAAAGACACTGTTTTTTCATCTATAAAGTGCTCTCATAACAACAACTGAGAACCTTCCTCACTATCTCACTGCTAAATTCAACATTTCAAAAGACGACTTGGAACTCTGCTTCCTTAGATAATCCTCAATCAAGGGAATGGGCTTTGAATTTTCTTCTCTCATTCTTAGGTATGGAGATCACCTATTATTATAAGTGTTGATTTTACTGAGCTAGGATTGATTTGCCTGTTCTAAAACTTGTTTGTTTTTTTTTTTTCCTTTTGAAATATCAGTTGACAGGCTTCATACATACTGTTCAAGTTAGTATGACTTCCTCATAATAAAAATAAACAATTTTCCTTTTAATCCTCCCACATAAGAAAATATCAAGCTTATTATCAGGTTTGTGAGGTTTAAGTAAACACAGAAGGAAAACAAACATTTTCTCTGCTGCAGCTTGTCCCACTGGGAAGACCTCCCAGTACTCAAAAATATGCTGCTGTCATGACTGACAGTCAGGTACAACCACTACCACTGATAAATCATAGATGGCAGGAATCTAAGCAGAAAGCAGCCTCACCAACCTTAAATTTTGAGGGCTGAGCCTGTTTCTCAGCCCTTCTCACTCTCACAGCCTCAAGGACACCACACTAGTTATCCCCAGTCCCAGAAGCAAGGTGCTTTGTTCAAGCCTTGCCAGGCTTTGCACAGCCCTGGAGTCCCCTGCACACAGCTCCCAAGGCTTAAAGCAGTATTGTGCAGCGTGTGTGCATAACACGTTCTTACAAGGAATTCACTTCACTTGCACAATAGGGCAACAGCTCTTTGGAGCCTAAATCCAAACAAAAAGTCCTCCAGGATTACTTCTGTTGAACTGTGGCTTTGCATTTTCTAAATATATTTTGTGGGCACATTATGTTCATTGTTTCAGTACTGAATCAAGAGCAAAATCCCTGCAGATTGGCTTAGAGAGTAGTGAAAATGAAGACAAAAATACACTTTTACATAAATAAATAATAATTTAAAAAACCAGAAACCAACAACAAAATACCAAGCCCTCAATTTACAAAAAAAAAAAAAAAATCTTTTACATAGTTAAAATGTACTACAGCAGTATAGCTTCCGAGTATGAGTAAGGCATCTATGAATAAAAGCCTGTCAGTAACACTGGAGATGCGCAGCAGCCACAGGAGCAGCTGCTCTGAACAAGCACAGAGCGATGCTACCACCTACTGGAGAAACAGCAGCAGCCGCTCAGACCTGGCTCCCTGTTTGCATCGCACGGCAAGAGCAGAAAAGGTAACAACTTCACAGAAAATACCGTGAAACCTTCAATACAAGAAAATATGCTCCCATCGTATTGCATTAGCAGACAATTATTTTAACTCGACTGTCTCATTTCAGTAAGCTCAAAGAGGTTCTTCATTTACCACTCACTGTCCATTAATTTGTCACACTAAGTTACAAGGAAAGTGCACTTGCAGCTTAATTCTGAAGGAGTCCCTGCTTCAGAATTTACATGATTCACCAAAACACATGTGCCCACTTTTAGACTCACAATTTCGTGCAGCAATAAGGCCATGACATCTGTTGCTCACTGTAGTAGATGGCGGCCTTTCTGCAGACATCCTGTAACTTAGAGGACTAACGCAGCACCGTAGAATTTCAAAACACCTGCTGCAAAGTTTTCTGCAGAGACATGAAGGAGTGAGTTGTCAGAGTAGTTATCCCTTACTTCTCTGAAAAAAACCTGGACATATGGGAAAGGAACCTGTACAAGTATTTCTGTACCATGGAGAAGTAGCAATGGAAGAGACCCATTCCTACAACAAATTTTTCCTGTTTGCAATATTGCTGTCCCTTGACAAGGTATTTGTTCTGCAGAACAGAAACAAGCATAAAAAGGGAAATACTACAGACTTTAACAAAAATAATTTCTAATAGCCAGATAGAGTATAAAGCCAAAAGAGCATTTTAAATTCTCTAAGCTACCATGACTGCTTTATAAAGAACATACACTTCCAGTTATGTACTGCAAAAAGCTTAACAGCAAGCTATGATTACATAGAACAACATCTCTCTATTTGTTTAAAAAAAAATTTAAAAAAAAGAATACCCCCCCTTAGATAGAAGCTATTCTCCACAAAACAGCCATGTTCAGGACATGACTGTCATTGAACAAGGCATTCATAAACATCAATAGAGGAATATAACCTTCAACACAGGTGATGGAAAGCATAATTTGAGTTTGATCTGAACTTCCAATGAGCAAATCCAACTCTTCTGTTCCAAAGTTTGAGGTTTGTATGTAAATTGTGAATAACTTGCAGATCACAGAAGTGAGGTTCTTGCACCTTTTCTGGGGGTCTATTTTTAACCCTCATCCTTTTAAAGTGTCATGTTTAGGCCATTTACAAGCATTTTTTCCCCAATATAGAGAAGCAGCATGGAAAAGGCAGCATTACACATTTCTCCATTTCTCCCAGATAAGTGGGCAAAAAAATTTTAGATACTATACTAGGAATAGTAGTCCTAAAAAACTTGAAGTTAAGAAGAAATCAATGCTGAACTGTATTTTCACATTGACCATTTCTAGTCATTTTTCTTCTATGCATTTATTCTGTTTTTCTTCCTGTTTCTTAAATTTCACCATCTACTTCCTTCCCTCAATCTATATCATCTGTCAGCTTTTTGTTCCTTCTTTCTCTCTCGCATCTCTTTAAACCCATCACATTCAAATACCCCAAGAGCTTACTGGCCTCTGTATGAGTATACTTAGTTATAGGTTTCCAAAAGAATACAAGTCTACACTTACGAAAACTCTATCTGACCTGATTCTCAACAGGACAAAATACTTAGGATAGCGAATTCCTTAATCTGCTGGTATTTGACATATCACGTACTCATCACATACAGAATAATCTAACATGAATTACCACAACACAAAACTGGAACTAAAAATATATAAAAAGTAGCTACAAATCGGCAGGAAGCCTTCTCAGAGGGGACAGTGAACCAGCCAATATCTGATATGCAAATGCAAGGCTAACGAAATATTGGTGTAGTTAAATTTCAAAAACCACATGAAGTACTCACCAGGATAATAATTAAATCATCATGAGAGGAGTAAAAAAGGAAAACAGGTTACCTATATTAATCATGAACCAGGGGGAAAAACTTTAAAGTTCGGTCTCAGACCTAAAGGGATAAGATTTTGGGTTTTATTTTTAACTTGTCTGAGAAGTTATCTTTCTAGGGAATTACTACAGAAAACTAAATTTTGTTAATAAAATTCTTGGAACAGGGTCAAGTATACATATCATGAAAAAGAATTCTTAAACAAAAAGTAGCAGGAGCTCTAAAAAAGGCCATTTGTCATGTTTGAAACATATCAAAAAAGGTTATTAGGTAATAAAAGGCAGATATTTTATAACAGAAACCTAGAAAATTTCAAACCATATTAGTCTGAAAGATTTGGCCTCTCTAAATTCCCTAGAAAAATAAAATACTTTCCGCTTCCTAAATATTAAGTGGGAAAAGCATGTAGGAATTACATTCTTACAGAATAGTAAATTAAGATTGGAAATGGGAAGGTTCCTTCCAGCTGTTCTAGGAGGGAGGATCTAGATCAGTGAGATAAACTGTATCAAAGCTCAAAGCATGTTTGTTTACATCCAGGTAAGTTTTGTTAATACAACATCAATTTCTACAATAGAAGAGATCTAGACTGGTTACTCAGCAGGTATTTCCCTATAAATGCACTTCCTCCAGTCAGGAAAATGATAGACCACCAAATTAAATCTCAGCCTTTTAGGTACTGAAAGATATTTGTAGAAGTGAGATGTTTATTTCCAGACAGCTTATGGTCTTAAAGAGGCAAATAGCCGTAAATGTTGCTCATTTTCAAGTAGAGGTTACATTTAGAATGAAGACAATTCATGAGATGCAAATCATTGCCTTTATCTCAAGACCACAGCTCCTCTTTAAAGGGTTAGAGATAGGAAAGAAGTTCTTTCCTCTTAAAGTCAGGAAAGAACCATTGGAGGGATACATGATATATGCCATAAATTGGAATAGCAGCACGTTAATTTCTGCATGTCTGTCACTCTGCTCTTGAAATGGGATAACTGCATCCAGTATGTGCTATGTTTTCTCCTATTAATCGAGATTAGTATCTGCTTCTCATGCAAGAAGTTCTTTGCCTTTTCATTTAGCTGTCATAAAACTTGAGGTAAATCAAAAGCATATTCAAGAAAGAGGGCATTGCTTAATTTAAAGACATAGTTAAAATTCATTTTGACAAAGATAGATAAAAGTTATGATACATTGCAGTCAGGACCTCAGTTTATGTCTCTGGTTTAGTAATTGAGATCAGTTTTAAGTATCCTCAGGAAGCGTGTTCAAATTCACTGCCAACATAATTTTGAAGTATTTAAAATTCAGCATAAACCACCTGTAGAACCATGGGAATGACTGTTTAATTAAATCAGCATGAAATATATGAACATTCCATTTGGTCATACATTTAACTTCTCTGAGAATTAAATGCACACTTATAATTTTCTGATAAAGAAATTCAAGATGTTATTGCATTTTTAAAGCATAATTTGTTAGACAGTAGATTCATTATAAAACATTGACTAAACCTTAATTCCACAGCAGGGAACATGTTCAAAGATTCTTTATCACATTCAGAAATAATAATAAATTTGCAAGAAATCCAATAAGATGAAATGCTCTGTTGAATCCTAAAATACAAAGATGATGACAAAGTTACCACATACTCTTATTTGTAATTATTATATTACTTTTCAACCCTAATTATTAAAACAACTAGTAAGGAATTTAAGTAATATTTGGCACACAGACTAATGACATTGCTAGTGTCATGAAGGAATACATTCTCCTCTAGTCTTGATGCATCAAATTTCAAATAGCCATCTCAATTACAATTGCTTTTAGGCTGCAATAAATATAAAACTGTTCAATATAACTTTAGATGGCCATCAGTTTTAAGAAAAACTTACTCTTTCAATTTGTCCATAGCATCCTCATTCATAAACTAAACTGAGGAAGATGATAAAAGGTAAAGGGAAAATTTTTCTGATAAACCGAAGACTTAAGTCAAAGCAGCATTTTCTTACTAGAGCAGAATGAGGCACAAAAAATAAAAATAAAGTATATAACAAACTACTTTACAAGCAGGTACCATAATGTCATCTATATTCCTAAAAGTCAGAGGTACATGAACTTCACATCTGTGGAGCCAATATTTTATGCAAGACTGATACTCAAGGTATAATTACACAAAGCTCTACACCACCTGGGTTCTATTTTGTTGGAGAAAAAGGACTAAAGTTGACAGTCATAAAACTGATGCAAATGAAACCAAAATATGTGGGCTAAAGTGCTCCTTTCCTCAATTACTTAAAAATTGGGCATTTCCATGTATTTTACTGACACTTCATAAAGAGAAACTAAAATAAAAAGGATGGAAGAAAAAGATCAGGAAGGGAGAAAACTCCTGAAATCTGGAACCTTGTTATTTTAAGCATTGTTCCTCACAATTTTGGTACCTTTTATTGAATTTTAATGTCTCACATTCTTTCTAGAAAGAGTTTCAAACAACAATTTCATCTCTTAGCTGCGAGCTGAAGGAAAATAGATACGGACAGCTTTAACTAGAAGATTTGAGTTAAAAGTTTTCAAACAAGTGCTTACAAAAAAGTTTTTTCTACAGTTTTCTTATATTATTTTGGGTTCTAAATCTTCAAAGCATGTAAGCATGAAAACACACTCAGAGTTCATCGATTTCATTTTAAGAACAACAGAGGCTGCAGCATTTGAAGTATTTCCTTATTTTAATCAACCTTCCAATTCAATAAAAACAAGGTTTCTTTAACATAGATAATTGGCTTTTTTATTATTATTAATTTTATTATAAACAATGCTTTTAATTTACTTCTGAATGGAACAGAACTATTTTTCTAACACACCTTTTAAATTTCGCTAAGCACTAGTATTAATTACATGAACATTTAAACCAAGAAAACTAGTAGAGAAATACTTTTATTTAGTAATTGGATTGGTATTTGATGCAGAACTGTTATAAATTATAGAGGCAGCAGGGCGAGAAATCAGGCTTTGAAAGTTACAAATATAAAGAGGTAGGTACATGGAAATACTGTCAATATTATACCGTAATATACAGATACATCACAGAAGTTAGGAATACAGTGGAGTTGCTTTTTTTAGAGGATTTTGTAATATCTGCAGAGCAAAAAGTAGAGTGTAAATGAAATAGTCTAATTAAGGCTGTGATCTTTTTGAACTAGCACTTTCATTAGTCACATTGTCAGTCTAGGAATTTTTCCCTAGATTTGTAATGGATAGTTTAACTGTTATCTTTCTTTTCTTTCATCTTACAGACACAGAATTATGCTTCAATAAGCCTAATGACCAAAGGTTTCATTTTGCATGTGCAGTCCTTTTGGCTTGTTTTGTGTTAGCTTGGGGGCAGGTTTCATTATTGCTCCTTAAAAATATCAAGACATGGAAAATAGGTCCAGAAAAAGCTCATAAAAGTTGAAAGATTATTTCTATTCAGATTTTCAATGATCTTGAGCTGTGTAATTCATACAAAAAATATTTAATGTAAAAAACCCCACCTCTATTATTACATGCTTTCCAAATAAATAGACGTCCCTTAATAAAAGGAGAAATCCAATAAAGGATTTTGCTATTTAATATTTCAGAAGATAATGAAATCGGGTGGCCCTTAAGGTCTAGTGAAGGCATGTTAAGAAAGGACAGGCATACTTGTCAGAAAGTGCTACTCAACAATACTACCCATACTGGAGCTTATAAAAAGTGGCATTTGAGTTCATGTAAATAGTTTACTTGCTGACAAAACTGACTTTGGTTATACCTCCTAAACTTTTTGAAATTCAGTATATTTGTGTAAACCAAAGTACTTCCAACTGATAAGATGTTGCCTATTAAATTACATTTGAATTTTTATGGTGTTTTCTCTCTGAAAGTTGGTATTGTAAACAGTTATGCTATCCACACACACTACTAGCTAGCTTAAGACAGACTTCTTCCGAGCTGATTTGACCTTTACTTTTAGCTATTATACTCAGAGAGGAAAAAAAAAAAAAAAAAAAAAAGCCACCAGCAGATTGAAAGAAGAGAAATTTCAAGTCCTTTTTACTTGATGCAATTTCAGCACTGTACCCCTTGATGACCTAGACAAAGTTTCCTGCTATAATGAGACCAAACCTAACTTTATCTCAGTCTTTCACTCTGTGAAAATAGTGAAGTATTTGCCTTTAAGCATGAGATTAGCCCCACTAAAACAAGCAGACACTCTCTTCCTTAATTTTAAGAATATGCTTCAGTGATTTTGTAAAATGAATAGACTTTTGACTAGTTTAAAGCCTTATCTCCACCAACATGTAAGGGAAAATCCCTAGTCCCACTCAAGTCAGTGTAGATTTTGCCATCAACTTCAGCAGAGTTAGAATGTCACCTTAGGGTGACTTAGCCTTTATGCTAAGTTTTTGAAAACTGCTTAAGTGATTTGAAATTAATGGAAATTGGACATTCAGAATGCTTAGGCAGCTTTTGAAATTTCAGACCTATGTCTAAGGGATTAAGGAAAAAAAAAAAAAAAAAAGACAAAAAAAAAGTAACATCATTCTCAAAGTTTCCTAGCAAATTTTAGGCAAAAAAGTATGTAATAGGTCTAAGTTACATACAATTACAAAACAAAGAAGTCTTTCTGATAGGTGTTAAAATGCATTTGTCTGTTGTGGTTTATTAGATAATTCTTCTACCCAAGAGTATCCAATCATTACAGTCTAATATAGGAACCCTGGATTCTCTACTTAAGAAAGTCTGTGGTTGACCCGACTGGAAATAATAATCCACTAGTAAATAGTACAGTGAGAGAATACTTCTGGGAAGCAGATTTATTTAGAACTGGCTCAGTGCTCTTGCAATCACACAGGGCCTTTTTTGGCATGTGTATTGTAATGTTGAGAGCACTTATAAAAGAAAAAGTGTTTTGTAATCCGGTTTTAGTTTCACATAGTTGAGCACAGTACTGGAAGTTATGTGAAGACATGAAGATAAAGTTCTGTGGTCATACAATACGTCTCTTCAATATCCAAAGATTGAAGGAAGAGACGGAGAGAAAAAACCCTTTCCTTCCATTTACCCAGTGCTAACTCATCACTGGAAAATGAATAACAAGGATTATTAGACAAATAACAAAGAACTAGAATTTCAGGCCTTCACACAAGTCTAAACTGATAAGTTAATTCAACTTCATACATGAAGAGCTCCCTATCAGGAAGTCCAACAGATCAAGAAAGAATATTTTAAAGAACGATTAAAGGAAGCTTGAACCCAGAACATAAAACAAAAACTTGGCAGAAGAGAAATGAACAATTCATCCCTCACTTAAAGGTTTAACAGTAAATAGGGAGTTCTTCATAGAAAGATTTTAAAAGAGAAAGAAATACAGTTCTCTAACCCAGCCAAATAACTAGTGCACCTGGATGCTTCAAGGAGCAGTGGAAAAACCTGAATTTATAAGTGTGTTGATATATGATTTACATCAGTTTCCAATGCATGTATTTCCCATGTTAAAAGTTGCCTTGACTGAGATAGTTTTGAAGGAAATAAGGAACAGCTTATATGTGACTTCTATTCCATTAAAAATAATCCTCGCAAAATGTGGAATTTAAGAACCATAAAGAAGACTTATGTATATAATTCAATATATTATTCCTTCTTCAATTGATAACTTAATTTTCCTCTATTGATTTCTTCATTTCAGACAGGCAAACATGCATACTTAAAACTACAATTGTTTTTACATCAGTATACATGGACATTACAAACAAACAAAAAAACCAAACCAAACCAAAATTTGATCCAATTCTTTGTTCAATTAACTAGTCCCCAAATTTATTTGGGAAACCATCAATTATATAAAAGCCTAGGTAAGGTGTTTGTTGGGTTGGGATGGTGTGTTTTTTTGTTTGGTTGGCTTTTGGGTTTGTGCATTTGTTTGTTTTAAGGCTAACACATCACACAAAAAGTGACTTCACCAGTCTGTGTATGCCCACATAAAATTTGGATTAATTTGACTAGTTAGGATAACTAAAGCTGAGATCTTTCACCATTGCCTTACAATATGAGTTATATATGACAAAAGAAAAAAAAAATCCAAATAATTAGTACACAATGTTCTGAAAAAGAGCACTTAATTAAAGATACAAAAGAAACTTAATGAACTTTTAACTACCAACTATGCCAAAACACAAGAACCTGTTTAGTGGCAGTGCTGTATATATAATGTTACACCACACCACTGATTTATTGTAAATCAGAACTCAAATTTCACTACTTCTATACCATTAAATATTTCACTTGTACATGTTTAAGTCTTAAATTTCCAACTACTGAATTGCTTCCATATAGGATGCTTAGGAAATTTAAATTCAGCCTTACTGAAAACAAGGATTAGCAGGAACAGTCTCTTGACTGAATGTTCAAATAAATGAGGAACTAAAAAAAAATGTTTTAAAAATATTCAGACTCTTTCTCCATTGTCTTGTTATTTTGAAGTTCAGTAAGACAATCTTAGCAACAACGAGAATAGCAAAAGGATCAGATAGTGATAATCATATCGAGGTACTTGAGACTGTAACAGAAGTTGCCAACTTGTTCCCCTCTTATAGGCATAGGTCCTTCCTGTGCACGCAGATGCTAATAAATCACATCTGTAAAATACAGTCAAGTTTTTTATAAGTGCTATAACCCAAAATCATCCATTCAACTGCTCCATTCAATGGACAACAATTCTCATGACATTAGAGAAGTGATACTCTTTACAAAAAGAGATGAACTGTTGAAAAAAGTTACTTCATTTGTACAAAGACCTCTGAAAAGGAGTGCTGTTAAGATGCAGATAGAGGCAGTGACACAGAGACACTGAAAGACTTGAGGATCTACAATGCCAGGGGTATGTTCTGCCCCTCTTCAACCATAAGGACAAAACTGTACTTGAAATTAAGAAAGGCTTAGCAAAGGCTTAAAGACAAAGGAGAGAAACAGCTGTGGTGACTGGAATTTGGCCAGAACAACTAGAGCATCTCAAACCTTTAAAGACATGACTACAAAACACAAAATTCAACCGTTAGTTAACAGGAGATGCATCTTAATTGAACATTGGACCTCTGCCATCGTATTTATGTCAAAAGCTGAATTAGACACCAGACTTATGAAGGAATAATCATAAGACCAAATGAGAAAGTGTGCCTTAGCAGGAGTAATTAATTCAGGTAGTGCAGAAGACAAGGCAGAACACTGGCTGACTAACAAGGACCAGGTGCACATCTTGCCACCTGTGGCTCTAAGTGCTAGATCTTATTATAATAAGCAGTAGTCTCTGGATATTTTTCAGCAGGAAAGAAGAAAACAGTAACCCAAAAGTTAGTAATTTGGCACAGTTCTGTCTCATCGGCATTTTTCAGTCACAAAAGACTAGCAATAGAAAAGCAGAATATTCCAGGCCAGAACTGAAATATGATAGAGCAATCTGGAAAACCTCGCTAATTTCTTGCCTTTTTTTTTGACAACTAAATTTAGTTACTTACTAAACAAAACAAAACAAATTAACCACAATGCACACTTATCCTCTAAATCAATTTCAAGAAGACTGTAAGTGTAAAGGTAGTACTAAGTCAAAACAAGAACATACTCAGAAACTGAACCATATTTCATAATTCTCCATATTGAAATTTTGCTCTCTCTTCTTCTATAGACTCTTTAGAACAATGATGACTCTTTAGAACAATAAGACACCAAAGATATTTTTGCAAGTTTACCTAAATATTTTAACCACTCACACAATAAAAAACCCAACCAACCAAACAACACATAAAACACTAAAAAAAAAATAAAATCTTGCTTCATAAGAGTTATCTGGCCCTCGGTGTTTGGTAAATTGTTCTGTGGGATTCCATCCCAGCTCAGAAGTAAAAACCAGAAACAACAGGAGTAAACAACTTTATTATTATTATTAGGGAAAAATGTTTGAAAACGATAAAAAAAAAAAAAAGTTCTCTAGAATTTCCAGAGAAAGCTACAAGCTTTAATCAATTTCCATAATGGCTGTTATGCATAACATCCTTTCAAGGTTTTACAGTTCTGACAGCCCATCAGTCAGCTGGTAAAAACTGGAGAAGTACAAGAGAAGTGATCTTACAACAGACATAAGGATCATCACAACTAGCAATGAGAATTGGTCCTGTAAAAATATATACTTTTATTGTCATAAAGCCAGAAAATGAACTCTTGGTGTATCCCTAGGTGGAGCAGTCAAACACGAGGATGATGCATTCCCAAATGGGCAGTTTGAAGATGTTCAGTACTACTAGTTTGTTATTCTGAGAATAAAATATAGTACTATGGCATTCCTTCATTCTTGGAACCTAGACTGCACATTTCACGTGTACTACATAAAAGTAGTTTAGGGCAATTTTTTTTTGTTAGGAAAAATGTCAAGCATCCTATCTCTGTTACTTTCTCTTCTTTCTAGAGATCTATTATTTTCACAGTTTTCCCCTACCTGTTCAAGATTTTTATTCAATCTTACCTACACACATACTTAGAATAAGCTGGTTTAAAATTCCTGGCATCATCCTCAAGCACAGTCAGTAAGGAGCTTTTAGAAGGACACATCAGAATTACAATGGCCAATTTAAATGGATTTTGCTAGTGGTCAGTGCTCCTCACCATTCACTTTGAATGGCTGAAATAGCAGCTGCAGTAGCAGCAACAAGGTTGCGATCAAAATTAATAATGATGCATATATATCAATTTCTTTTCTCAGACATTGGAGTCGGTTATAATTATTAGTGGCAGTGAAACACCAGGACAGGCACATACATTATTTACTTACATGCACAGTTAGTTATCATGTATATGCTTGTTCTGTCATTTGATTGACCTACAGATATATACTGACTATAGAGTATTGAGATAAACTGATCATTCCTTGTATACATGTATGCATATATTAGTTGTACCAGATACTGTCAAACTACATTACAGCAGATCATAATCACCTTAAGGACATCCAGATAAAAAGGATGCTAAGATGCATGAAAAAGAAATATGCAAAGACCAAATTAACGACAAATTGCATCCTGAACAGCCCACCATCTAGGCTGGTAACATGGAAAACCCAAATTCATTATCATTATTAACTGTTATAGCAAGAACAAAGAACAATAAGGTTCTCTCAAACATCATTGCCTTCTTCCATTTTTCTACAAAACTGATTGAGCTAGACACAGGACATTTAAGATGAGAGAACAGTAAAGCAAATGCATCTTTCATAAAGACAATTTAATATTTTATAGAAGAGTATATTCATACATTATTATTCCTCCAAATAGGGGTGCAATAAAAGATATGGAGAAAAATGGAACATTCAAGAGCTAGAAGTTAAACTGTGAGTCTAGATGAAGGTCTAGGACTAAAATTCAACAGAAAAACACAACCTCCTAATAATACACACTATAAAAAGGTTTTATTGTAGAGCAAAAGGTGATCTCAAAAAAAAAAAAAAAGAATACTGTTCATTCAGTGAAGAACTAAGAACTTTACTGCAATATTTGGATTATAAGAAAGCTCAAATTTAGCACTCCTATTTATCAAACGCAACTTGCAGGAATTCATTCTCAGCCTTGTGGAAACATTCTTCTAGCATCACTTAACCTTACCTATTCATATAGTGAAACATCAGAAACAAAGAATATATACAAATTTTCCATTTACATTCACAGCAAAGGGATGAGAATCAAAACTTTATTTTCTTCTCAAATACGATTACTATTAATCTCACCATCCCACCCCCTCACCATCACATCCCTCCAGAAGCAAGAACTGGGGAAGAGTTCAGATGTATATTTCAGATCAACTCAACACCAGCTGAGTCAAGAGAAAGATTAAGTATCCTTCCTATAACTGCTCCATAGGTTACATATTTCATATACAGTTTGAAAGCTGCAGCAAATTGAAGAAAGCACGACAATGTCTAGAACCCAAGAACATTTATTATGAAGTTACAATATTTGGTTACCATTTTCATCATTTCTAAGAATTCCCTATAAAACAAAATAAGCTTGCAAAAAACTTCTGAAAATAAAATTATTTGCTTGGAAAAAACACTTGTAAAAAAAGTAACCAATATCTCCAGACAGGCTAGAGCTTAGATTCATCTGCCAACATAGCAAAGCACAACATTTTCTAGCCTGAAACAATGCATGAAAAAAAAAATTACTGCACTTTTAATTGCACCAGTGATTCAATGATGAAACGGCATATGGACAGATTTCTGCAGAATGGTTATGACAGCATCACTGAAGACATAAAAGAAACAGGAGAGCTACCTCTAGACATCATTCTTCTAAACAAAGCACAGATGTAGTCTCTCTCAGAATTTTGAGGCTACTTAGGAATTAAAATTCTATGGAAATATTTAATCTTCTTTCCAATTAATAAATGACTTCATAGTGAAATAGAAATATTGGTTTTTTGCCAATATTCATGCGGTTACTTTTTTTTATTTTTAAATCCAAGTTCTGACAAAATAAGCATCAGGAATTTCCCAGTACAAACCTAGATTAATAAATGTACAATCCTACTTCTGTAGGGGGATGCACAGAACAAAACCAAAGGGTAAAGGGAAAAAAGGTCCATGCATGTCCTTTAGCAACACACATTCATAGTCACTATGGGTAAACTGGAACTCTTACATACACTTCACAGTTTCATGTGAAGAAAACCTTTAAGCTATCTTTTATGAAGCCCTTTCCTGCATTAAGGAAATGCTTAAAATGCTTAAGTCATAATTTTATGTTGGTCCATTAAAAACAAAAAAACCCCCAAACAAACAACAAAACCCCCCCCACACACCAAACCTGCTACAAATACTGACCAAAACAGGACGAGCTGCCAATATTCTGTATCTGGATTGTGGTTTTGAGAGCATTGAAACAAGACAAGCCAGGAACTAAGACCACAGTTTCTTCCAGGTTTGTCTTACCAGTCCCCTTAGTACTATTGGTCAAGTAGAATTGACTTCTCTGGTTATAAATTTTATATAAAGTTTATGGTACCTTGATAATGACAAGTGAAAAGGTTATTTATATTTCAAAAGAAATTACTCTATGCCTTTCTCACCAATACAAGGTGTATTCCAGTAATCCAATAGGGTGGGGAAAAAAAAAGTTTTAAAATTCATTCTATGCTGTTCTATACTGTGAAGATAGCAAGGCCTGAATAAAAAGGCTCAGAAAATTATCACAAGACCACTTAGTTTCTATATTTATAGTTTCTTACTACAGAAGTAATCTTATCCGAGAAATTTTCAGCTTGGCAGTCCAGTAGAATACAGAAAAGGCTTACTTTTAAAATTATTTGTAGAAATACTACATTTGTCCAAAAAGAAGTCAGCAGTATCGTATAACAAATTTTCAGTATCTACAAGCTAAGCAGCAATGAAACTGAGTAAGCCCAGAACTATGTAAAAAAAAGAAAGAGAAATTTCCTTTCCTGCAAATCAAAAAGAATACAGTATACATCATATTTGCAGCTTGTTGAAAAGTAAGGCCAATTAAGTGTCAGAATGCAGAGCAGTTCTTCATAGACCCTTGGTATCAACCAAAACTAGTTTTTCTTACAAAAGCCAAGGTTTAAGTTTTAATTTTCTCTTCTTTCTCCACATCTGAACTTTAATGGATGTAAAAACATAGGGCTTTTTTAATCAAAAATTATAGACAATGAGTTTGGATAAGCATCAGTTTCACCTGGCCTACAGAATTTAGAAATTTTCTAACAGCAAGCAAAGTAGCAACCAACATTGGTTAAGACCTAAACCCAGGTTTACTAGCAATTGAAAAATATATGTAAATCATCACACCATGAGCTGAAATTCAAGGACCAATAGGTGATACAGCCCATTTATTACTTTCTATGCCAGTAGGTTTCACGTTGGAAATGGACAGGAACAAAAAAAAAAAAACCCACAAGCACAAACAGGTAGGTTTAAAATACTTGTTCTCCATATCCTTTAGAAAAAGACCTTTTTCACTCCCACTGTGTGAACATATATTTTATTTGAAGTGTTGGAAATAGTAAAAAGCAGGTTGTCTCTATTCATTGCTTTAAAATGCCTACAAATTTATTTCTCCTTGATTCCTCCCCCAGAAAGAAGTCTGCATTTTATCATATATCATGCTCTGATGTGACTCCATTGGGTGATGGCAACCCCTGTTAAACTTACTTTATATTCTCTCCAAGAGTGAGCTCAAAGCAAGGCACACTGAAGTTTATTCATAGATGTGCTGATGTGGAACATATTATTCATAGATCTGAGTATTCAAGGGAGGGGGAAGGGGTCACCAGCTCCACAACAGTATGCTGAGCAGAACACTTGATTGCTTTTCTTGGAATAAAAAAAAAGCTATAGCTTAAGCAACTAGCTGTTTTTCACAAGGATGGTTAGCTCTGCTTACAGCAGTTTATCCAGGCAAACAACTCGTCAGAACACTAATGACCAAAGTGGAAAACATCAAGTATCATCTGAAGAAAAGTATTTATTTTAGAGAAAACAAAAAATAGAACTGTATTTCAAGCCACCGAGTCTTGGAAAATTCTTAATTTTTCATTTTACCACATTCTTGGGTTACTTTCAACAGAAGACAAGGAAAGCATTTAACTCAATCATTCTATAACAAGCACAAATTATTCTTAAAAGGACTATGATAGGTTTCATAAAAACTATAGTTGATGTGCTATGAGTGGCTGTTACACTCTTTCACCCACACCATAACATTCAATACTAACACAGAGTATTTAATGTGCTATATACTAACACCAATAGTAATTTCTTTTTCCCATTTCTGCACAATAGACCAGGATTGCCAAATAAACACATCTGGTATTTTCACAAATGACCAAATACTAAATATTTTCTATTTATATTAAAACTCTGTATAAAGTCACAAGGCCTGAAGTATATTTTGTTGAAGGGTCTCCAAAGCATTCTTGTAACTATTTTGGATTCTATCTGTGACACAACTCAGTTTTATTACTTTTATGAATCATAACTTTTGTTTTTTCTCTCCCTCTAAACCAAAGAGCAGATTTCAGAGTCCTGTAAGAGCAAACCTATCTCTTTCAGGAGAGAAGGGAGGTTTTTTTCCTACAATTCAGCCACACATTGTGCCTCAGGACAGTGGGGATAGGACATGACACAGATACAACATGGGACACATGGACACAACACCATGTGTTTTACATGTTCCATAGAGGTTGATTTATCATGCTAAAGGCTGTGAATGCTTAAAAAAACAAGATTTCTGTGCAGTTCAAGTACCACTATATCCTTGAAATAATGACATGGTGTTTACCACCACACCTCATTAGCCAGGTGGTTAATTAAAAGCACTGAGGATAGCAAGTCAAGTCAGAAATGACCTATCAATAAAGATTTCTGGAAACACAGCATTTGCCTAGTATAGGATAAAGCTCAGGTTCAGCTCAGGACCTGAGACCAGAGTAGCAAGAGTTTCTTTATGAGGACGGACAAACACAGATACCTCTGGAACAACATTTACTTTAAGCTTCTGGCTTTTTAAAAAAAAAAAAAATACCAGAAACACAATGGACCGGGGAGGGGTGTTGTTTGGGTTTTTTTTGTTATACACAGGAATGGACAAAGCTTTCAAAAATATTCTTGTGGTGGGAAAAAGGTGAACTCAGCAAACATTTTTAAATTGTCTGGAAAAGCACTATTCATCTGCTGCTCTTCCCAAAACCATCAGCCCTACAACATGGATAAATCAGAGTTAAGATAGAAACTTTGAACTTTAGACTGATTATTTATCAGAATATCTCAGAGAAGAATAAGAGATCTCAAAAGTAACAAAGAGAGCTGAAGAGAATTTGAAGAAAATTTGTGAATAGGAATCCACCCTCTGTACAAGCTCCTATTTGTTTGGGAAAAATCTGACAGTGCTTTGATGATTGTTTCCCGAGGGGAAAATAAGAAAGCTAGACAGATATTAGAATTACACTTTTGCTGTCAAAATTCTAACCACCACAAGGAAAGCTCATTTCAGTATCCAAACCAAAGACCTACAAATATCAGATGCAACTTTCATGTGTTGATGGTGCCACATATTGGCTGTAAGGGGGAGACCAGGGGGTTTGCTGCATTTTTCTTGCCTTTGTCCGTTGCCTGTTGATACCAAAGTTTAACGTTCACAACCTATTTCCTACAGTAGTCTTATCCACAGTTTACAGCCCCATATGTTATAAACCATCACATTCCAACACTCCATTCTGAATACAATTATACATCATTCCAATGAGACAGAGTAATCAATGTATGCCTTTATTACGTATGCTGATACTGTTCCTAAAAGTATATAAAAATAAACAAGAACATGCAAAAAAAGTCAATAGATACAATGACACCTTTCAAATACCAGTCTTCTTGCATTTTTAAGTAGACAATATGCTTCTCTTAACAATTCTTATGGTAATTTTGTTTTTCAATTTTTTTCTTCTCTATTGGTTCTTAAAGTGTCCTCGCTGTCTACCAAACAGTTCAAGAAAAAGGCAGGAACAGGAAACATTAAACAATAATATTAGGAAAGATTCTTCTGAAACAGAGAGAGGCTATTAATTCAAGAATTAGCTTCAGAGTTTTTATTCCTAATAATAGAATGGGGAAAGTTGGACCCCAGCAAGAATTCTGACACCTGGAGTCAAATTTAGTTTAGTCATGACTTCCTATGTTATACCTCCCTGGTTGAGAAATTTTGCTTATGAAGAACATCCTCCATCCACAAAGACAAAAAATACCCCCTTATGTTCAACTGCAGCCTATTCACAGGAGATATTACACCTCCTCAGTTTTTCTTTATTTTCTGTTCTATAAGTATCTATTACAGGTCACTGACAGATTGTTCTCTGTATATGAAGAAGTGTGGTCTGCAGACCTTCAATGCTTGTAAAAATAAGGCGTCGAAATACAAGGGGCGAAGGCGGCTTCTAATATTAAAAAAAAAATACTACACAGCTAAAACACACACTTACGGAGAAAAGATAAGGTCTTGTGGGAGAGCATATCTAGGTTCAAAACAGCATAGTATAATTAGATTTAAAATATAGTAAGAAATGAGAATATTAAGAAATATATTTCATACAATTTTGAAGCATGTCAGGAAATAAGCCATTGTTGATTGCTTTTCTTTGTTGGCATTCTTGCTGATTTTATCAGTCACAGGCATTTGATTCTCTAAGTTGCATCAGGAAATTTTACTTTTAAATAATTGACCTTAATGAGGACTTTGTTAAGTCACCTAAATTCTCATCTGCCAGAGGTTATTACCTGTTGCCTTTTCCCTTCCACTTTAAAGTCTTTGTGATATTTTTTATAGAGCATTATGATACTTAAAATAAAAAAAGTGTTTCAAAGCCATCTTGCTTTTTTCTTCCCTTTGCCCAAAGTAATAAAGCCACACAGCTAAGAAGAGTTTCTGTGTAAATGTGGCTATATTGCAAGTCTCTCATATGAAAATTCATAATATGTTTACTGTTCTTCAAAACCAGATTACATCTGTGCAATACTAAGATACGTAACACAAAATGTCTACATCAGTAATACAGGACCATTTTTCTCCCCCCCCATGATATTACAGTACCTATAGCCTTATGCTATAAATCTCACATGAACAGAAATTGTCCTCTGTCAACTTCAAACCTGCACAGATTACTAAATACTCCCAACACATCTGAAGAGTCTAAATAAGTTATTTTTAATTATTAGCTTTGGAAAAATCCAGCTTCTAAAACCTCCTCATCTCCTCAGGCACAGGAAATTAGCTAAAAAAAACCAACTTAAGTAACAAAGGCTAGATAGTAAAAAAAAAAATGCTCTAAGTTTAAAATAGAATCCTCTTCAGCTAAGAAATAATGTGATTTTTTCCTGTTTGGTTTCTAGATCCTGCTGAAATAAGTCTGCCAAGACCCAGAATTCAGCATCAGCATTGTTTTAGGGTTGTTCCATCTGGAGAGGAGAAGGCTCTAGGGCGACCTTATTGCAGCCTTTCGGTACTTAAAGGGGGCTTATAAGAAAGGTGAGGAGAATTTTTTTAGCAGGGCCTGTTGCAACAGGACAAAGAGCAATAGGTTTAAAATAAAAAAGTGCAGATTTTGACCAGATAGAAGGATGAAATTTTTTTCAATGAGGGTGCTGAAACACTGGCCCAAGGTTGCCCAGAGAGATGGTTGATGCCCCATCCCTGGAAACATTCCAGGTCAGTTTGGATGGGGCTCTGAGAAACCTGATCTAGTTACAGATGTCCCTGCTCACCACAGGGGGGTTGGACTATTCCACTTACATCAAACCTATTTCAGTAGTGCAGGACTATTGATTTTAGTGTATTTCTACTCAGAATGCCATGTATTTTTGTATTTTGCAGAGCTAGAGTCTAAAATAACTAAATACCCAGACAGAAATTGTTCTGTATGGCAGGATAGAACACTATGCATCATATTTATTCTTTCCTCTACTTTTCTCTCTGTGAAGTAATGAAATCAGAACCCAAAGCAGATATTTCTGACTGCAAATAGACCATCACTCACACTACATTTTCTTTCCCCCTTTGTTCATCAACACTCTTAAGAAGAGACAGACACGTCGGTGCACACTCTCACATATGCAGCACATACAGAAAAAGCTTTCTCTGCCAAAATGCTGTTCCCTTTGGCCAACAAGTAATCACTTGATTTAAATGGTTGCCACAGAGTTAAGTCACTAGGAAGAAAGATAGGAACAATTCTAATTACATGGGAAATGTGCCAAGAAACCTTTGTAGCCACAAGTGCCATCCTTTTTTCTTGACCGAGATATTTCCCTTATTTAGTCTAAAGGCAAAGCTGCAGGTAATGAAAAACACAGATATACAGAATCAATAAGGAGCAGAGAGAATTGAAGTGGTGACTGAAGCTTAGCAAACAATTTATGCATCTGATGTAGGCACATTTTAAGTGCCTGTAAAAATAATTGTCTTCTAATACATTATCATTCAGTGATAACATTATTTCCATGGTTTGGTATTAAAAAGCATGAATAACCACTTATGTTAAAACTTCAGACTATGCAGTTTATTGCAATTGGTCAGATAAGCTTCAAAATATTTCTCAGATCAAATACTAGCACTAAATACTTACAGGTAATCTGCATTACCATGTGACTTGCACACGGTCCTGAAAAAAAAAAATCCCCCTCTCAATGCTTGGGCAGCATAACTTGGAAAAAAAAAATTAGTAAGACAGGCAATAGATAAATTTGTGTTCATGTTTAGAAATGAAGGGGTTTGTGCTGTTTTTCAAAAAGTCAAGATGACTAAACCTGCGAACTCATGGATTGAATTAAACTGATTTTGGGCAAAATTCCTATATCCAACACTAGCTCTTCAAATGACAGACAGACCAAGAAGCTTACAGAACACCTAACCTATCCTCACATGACAATATTTTACTTCACTCAGAACAGATAGTTTGCTACATCACTGAGAAATTCTAATATGTCTACTTTTTTCAAAGAATACCTTGCTGATATAATACTGCAAGAAAAAAAAACACAAGAAATCCCCACCAAAAAAACCCAACCAAACAAAACAAACACACACAAAAAAACCCCACAAGACAAACCACAACCACCAAACAAAAAACAAACAAACAAAACCCCAAAAAAACCCCCAAACCCACAAAAGCAAACAACTTGGGATGGCATAACATCATGCATTTTATGGGAGAAATAGAAATCAGTTCTTCCATTCATTTCTAAGGCAAGAACTTCTATCACTCAGAGCTCAGCACAGCAGGCAAATTCCACCAGTCACATACTTCTCTTGGAAGAGGGCTTAAGAGTTCATAACTGAGCCAACCTGGGAAAACTTGAAGCCAACAGACTTGACTCCAAGGCATTTTCCTTAGTATCATCACATGCAGGTGTTTCACTTGTTAGCCTTCCATGAAAAAGGCTTTCATTAACAATTTTTTGAGCTGTCATCCTGATGCATACTTTATTATTCCCTCTATATATTCCATAAAGCTCTAGCCCATAGCCCTGAAGGCTTAGGACCTCAACCTAATCCCAGACTGTACTCGGCAACAACAGCTGTCATTGACTCACTAAATTTAAGACATTGTGATTTTTCTTCCCCCTCCCCCCCTCTTTTTCACTAGGTTTACAAAGAGACATTAAAAATAGATACAGCCCTACCTATGCATTTAGCAATGTTAAAAGACAGCAAGTGGGTCATCATACTGATAAGTACATAATTAATTAGATGCAGGAGTTAATGAGTTCAAGGTGCAGAGTAAGTTAAAGCTGTGGCACATCATACAACATACAAGTGAAAGAAAGCTTGTCAATGTTGAAATCATTGCATTTCTATGAAGTCTTATGCTCCTTATCTTTTAGCTTTAATACCATGAAGTCAGACAGCAAATATAATTTTAATTTATTGGAACCGTTTCATCATTTTGTTAATATATTCAAATACTTACTTGCTGAGAAGCTTAAAATTATCAAAGCCTGGAAGACATTTACAAGAGTTTTACAATTATCTTTTTAGTTACGAAAAATTGTTTTAGAGAAAGCTAAGGTCTGTTTTAAAGAATTTTCAAACAGCTACATTCAAAGAAGCAATTCAGTTTGACTAACCTAAACTCAGGGTGTTATGAACTGTCACAGTTCCTTCCTGCTCCACCTCCCTCCACACACACTTTTCCCCTCCTCCCCTTTTTTTTTTTTCTTAAATACAGGATACTTTGATAATATATACACTATGAAAGCAATGATTTAGTCTGAACATGGAATAATCACTAGTACATCCCTAGTTTTCATATTAGGCCGAAGCAAATAATACTACTTTAATCACTTTTAAACACTGTTTTGTACTAAAACTGTACATATTTCAGGCACATTCAAATGAAGGCACTTGATTTTTTCACTGCTAATTCAGCAGATAGCCTCAACTAATTTTTTTGTTACATTTTACACACAATCTGTGTGAAATGTGAAAGCTCTGCAATTTAAAAACATACATTTAATTGAAGGAAAAACAAACAAAACAAAAAAACAAAACAACAAAAAAAAAGAGGTGAAATTTCAT
Organism: Ceryle rudis; assembly: GCA_033439905.1. Taxonomy (NCBI): domain Eukaryota; kingdom Metazoa; phylum Chordata; class Aves; order Coraciiformes; family Cerylidae; genus Ceryle; species Ceryle rudis. The sequence goes on along the minus strand of JAAGNO010026747.1, from coordinate 9,867 downwards.
ACCATGGCAGAAGTTCCAATTCGCAACCATGTCTTGGATACATCAATCATTTGGAAAATCTACCACTAGCTTTATGAAAAAAACAATCATTTGAGTGGAAGTCATTGATTTACTGTCTAATTTCAGAGGCCCCTTCAGGTATGTATCAACTAAATCACATCCCTGTATGATAACTTCAGTAGATGTTTGATAATACTGCAGAGAATGTTGTAAGTTACTACATAGAGCTAAGTAAAACTTTACTTAAAATTTCAGAAAACATTAACATTTCCTGTTTACACGGGAACTTTCTTACCTTTACAGGCAGACAAGAGAGGGATTATGCTTTATAGCACTGATCAATGGCAGGATGTCTTTATAACATACAAATTTTATTTGCATTATCTTAAGTTTTAAATGGGCATAGTTCTGACATAGCCATCAGAAAGAAGCTACCAGGATGGTCATCTTCATTTTGATAAGTGAGCCAATTGTCAGAATATTCCATGGGGAAAAACATTTAAGGTAAGTTTTGCAGCCCTTTTCAATGTGAGAATAATACTCTACACACCTTGGACATAAGGAAGACCTTTTGTTTTACTTAACCAGCTGACAACAATTCAGCCTGCTTGAGACTAGGCTGAACTGTCACTGGTTTGAAGCAATAGTGGACACATTGAGATCAAGTGAATTCTCTTTTGTACTATGCGAAGCTTTTTGAATACTCATTTAAGTGGGTCATATCCTCGTCCATTAACAAACAGACAATTGCTACAACCATTGACCTGTTTTGTCCTTCAGTCACTATCTTAAACTAACCAGATATATGCAAATAATTGAAAAAAATGCACACAAAATCCAAAACCATTTAGAGTTTTCTTATTTTGAATAAAAAATAACATGAATAATTGCAACTATTATTAAAATATTTATTACTAAATGCACACACCATTTATTGTAGGACACCTGCAATAAGTTAGGTAATGAAGACAAAGTAATTGTGATTTAACCTGTTCTTAGTCAGAATGGCTTTCCAGCAAATACTTTATGAAGCTACTCAAAGAAAGGGGGACAGTTGTCAAAATTTGGGTTTCACTGTCATCACATGTAGTATGAATGGAAATTATATTCCTGTTCTAAGTAGGCACCCAATTTATAGCTACATTTCCAAGTACTACTTCCACCACCTACAGCTGAATTAAAAACCCAGTGATAATAATCTATACAGAGAGTGTTCCAGGGGGAAGGGTGTAAGCTCCCCTTTCTTCTGTAAATTACAACTACTTCCTCTAGCTGTCTTTTCCATCTTTGTAGAAATAAATTAGTCAGAACAGCCATTGTTAGCCACAGGGGTAAACCTTCAACAACCAAGTAGTTTCATGCGTTAGATAGCACATCTCTCCTCAGGTCTGCAAAAAAACCCCAAACCCTCTCTCCCCTGCCCAGCTCACAGAGAAGTGATCACTCCCAATAGTGTTTTTAGAAGAGAGGAACATCAAAGAAGGTTCATTTGTTGGTCCCTGAAGCAGCACATGCTACCGAGATGTTGACTGTAGGAATTAATCCAGCAGTAACACATTCACAACTGCATTGAATGCCGTACTACCAAATATCATGTACTGCAAGTTTAGCAACAACTCTTCACTGCTTCTGTCTAATGATGTGGGGTTTTCTTTGATTTTATTCTTTTTTGTTGTTGTTGTTTTTGTAGTGTCATGCTATGATGAGTGCATGTTTCCCTACATAAAATGTGAAACCACTGACAAATCCAGATGTCAGGTTATTCCTGATATATCAGAGTAAATATTGGTTTCCATGGCATCAGTATGTGCTAGGAGCTCTCTCTTGTTTTAAATGCTCGGGGGATTTTATACATCATCTTCAGTATCAAGGGAATATTGCTATTAATATTTAACTGTCGTAAGAAAAATGGAGTGATAACCAACAGCAATCAAAGCATTAAAATAAACCATGATCTTGGATTATTTTTAATTGAAATCAATTTGAAAGTCACCATTTAAGTAATCTCTCTGTTTTAATTAAACTAACATTCAGAAATTCTTATTAAAGGATGGAGAAAAAGATACAGTCCCTCCTGAGGAGATTGGAAAGATTATTTTTCTTTTAAACGCATGTTAAGTGACATCAACACAGTACAGAGTGTACTTTCAGAACTCTTCTGGGAATTCTGACATCCCTCCGGCTGTAAATAATGTCACAATTTTAACCTTGAGTTAAATACTAAAAGTTAGTAAGCCAGTCCATTTTAAAGAGGGAGAGAAGGACTTCACAAACTCAGTATTAATTCACCAATTTGTTTCTAAATGCCACCTTTGATGAGATAAAATTTAGAACATTTCTCTGGATAGACAGTTTTCCACCACAGAAAAAAAAATATTTGCGTGCAAGTGTTATTACAGTAAAATAAGCATCTGAGTTTATAACTTATATTTGTCATCCATAGAAGTTTTTCCTCTTTCTTCCCCCACACTTCTGTTTCAATTGATCCTTCTTGTTTCATCAGTAATATGAAAATACAGGTTTACAGTTAATTAGACACAATCAATCAATGATGCCATGTTGAACCACAGCAGAAACAGATTTACCTGGGATCCAGGTAGTACCCCAACAAGCACGGCATTCAAATTCTTCCTGTGAATTTTCATCATAAATCCAGTACACCGTAAAGATGAAAGATGCACACAAAATTAATATTTTATGTGGGATTAAAGGAAATGACACAGTTACATCTCTATATGAATGCCATAAAGATACATCAAAAGCTACCAAATTCAGCTAAGGCATAAATCTAATTCCTAGTGGAAGAGAAACTCTCCATCAAGAAAGTAACTCAATTACCCTGTCTCCTCTAGTGATTCCCAACACAATATATCAGCTACAAAACTTCAGATTAGGCAGAGCAACAGAGAGGGGGTTTTATTTTTATTTTTTTTTTTTAGAAGCAGGTTGCAAAAACCATAGTATTCCAATTCCAAAAGGAAGAAATATTGTTTCCTTATTTATATTGTTCAGTACATTATATTGATATATTACATTACAAAACAATAACCTTATCACCTCAGAAGCATATCTGTATTACCAAAATCTTACAAAAGGACCATTTTGAATATTCAACCAGCTTTTAAGTTCAGGTTACTTCAATGCCAACCCTTGGATGTTTGAGGATCCCAATTTCAGACACAGGAATACATCACTCATCCTCGGTGATTCAAGAGATGTTTATCTAATTAGCCAAAAAAAAGTATTTCCTAATAAATGCATACACATCACCACAATGCAACACAGTACTAGTTTCCAGCTTGGCCTCACAGAAATGAGTACTCTCAATCAGTGAGCTAAGATCATAAAATTAAGCATGGAGATTTATCTCTGAAGAAGTTCTGCATCAGCTCTTTAACTAGAGGAAAGAAGCTTTCTGTAAATTTCTGGGTTTTTCTTTGTCTTTTGAAAACCCTGCCTTAACTAAAGCTTCATTTTTACAAGGCTTGGAAAATGCCTCAAATAAAAAGGAAAAAGAAATAGACAAAATACCTTTGAAAAGCCCATAGAAGCAGTCATTCTTTCCTGTAGAGTACTGGGTTATTGGAACCATTAATCCACCTACAAAACCAATTTAAAGCTTTAAAATACTTATGTACATTGCTTCTTGTTATTAGGTAACAACTACATGTCCTCATACTTGTTTTGACATTTCAAATATGTATGCCTCGGAAAACTCCTATGAAACGAAACAATTTTGCACTCAAGTTCTGCCTGATACTATATTTATATGCTAGAAAGATAAATAAATACATTTACACATATACAAACATGTTGGCATAGAAGCTAAAAAGTAAACAGTTAAAATAAATAAAACACACTCCACAAATACACATATTTTTTCTAGATTCACCTCTTTTTTTTTTTTCCAATAATTTACTAATATCACAGGTATTTTTCTCTATTTATTCTTCAGCATTCATCTTAATCCATTAATTTTATCACTACTACCTCCTTTGAGCTGTTAGACCCACCTTATAGAGTGCTCTTCAGTAAACTTAGAGTGACGTTTTTGTTGACTGGCTGCTTAACAAAGAAATACAAAAACCCTCCTCACTAACAAAACTCCTATAGAGGCTTTTGAAGGTCTGTTTCAATTAACTGCCTGATCTGCTAATTATCATGTTCAGGTGGCCCGGCTCAAAGCACCTGTGGAGCTGAAGAACTAGAAACAACAGATTTGTTTTAGGGATGTTTCCCACCTTAGGCTCTACACTAAGGATGCTAAGTTTTTCCACGTCATGTTTCCTTCTGTCAATAAAAATATCAGGTAAATACTCTATAGACAAAGCGAGCAGGGCACCTGCTAGTCCTTTTTGGTTTTGTGCCCCAAAAACTTCATTCCTCCCAAGCCAAAATGGCTACAGCATCTAAACTCCCATTTCACCTCTCACCCTCCTAGAGGTTTGTATGTATTCACAGTCTTAATATCATACTAGGAACATCTGTGTCTACCTTCACCTCCACTACCTTACTGGTCCAGTGTGATTCCTTTGCCCTTAAAAGAAATTTGACATACTTTATTTATATTTCCTGCTCTTTTCCAATTTTCCCTATATTTTTATCCATCAAGATTCCTTTTTGAGAAAATAGGTAGCAATAATTTAAATTCTATGTGGCAAATGGACAGAGAAAAGTTTCAGGTGGCTGCTCTAAAGGCATAAATTGAGGTTGAATAAGCAGTAACCGAACAGTATTCTACAAATGAAAGAGACCACACAAACCATTTTTTGAAGTCCCAGGAGTCCAGCAATTTTCCCAGAATAGCTCTGACAGAACTAGTAGTGAAGTAAGAAAACAAAATATGCTGCACAAACTCATAGAAAGAATAAATCTTATTGACAAATAACGCATTACACTAGAGAAATCTTGAGGTGAATCCCATAACAGGACAACTAAGAACTGATGTTCCAGGCCTACACTGATGGCAGATACACTTTTCAATGCCCTGGCTCTCCCCGCTGAACTCAGACCCCAGGAGCTGCGCCCTGGCTCTCTCCTAGCCCTGCTCCCACTGTGCCCTGACATTGCCACAGACTGATGGAGAACAGGCTGCACCTGAGGTAAAACTAATTTCTCAGATGTTCAAGCAGAATATGGAGACTTCAATTCTGCATGTATAGTAGGGCTGCACTTAATTCTATAACATTACCAAATCTTTCTGATGTTGAAAGAGGGCATATAAATGTGTAATTATCTTGAAGTAGTGTGAAAACATAACTGAACATAAAGGGTGATTTTTTTTTTTCTGGTCAAAAGAACATACTTGAAAACATTGCCACTTCTTTTTTTAATGTTTACTTTTATGAAGTTTTTTTTCAGTGGGAAAGGCTTATTTCTGAAAAAAGAAGAGAGTTACCTTCACTCTTAGAGGATATCATACCTGGAATTGTGTTTGGAATTGTGTTTAGAAAAAAACCCAAACATTTATTTCTTCTTTTTAAGTTCTTTATAAAAGAAAAAACATTACAGTATTCATATAAATAAGTAAAACAAAACCTCTTACCTACTTTGTTATATAATAATTGGAATACTACTGGAATACACTAATTGTTTTCTCAATGTTCCCAATTGTTGTCAACCATGTTATATAAGATTTGAAAGCACATTCATTTTCATTTACTTCATCTTTTGCCAACAACCTTCTCTTCTTCAGATTTGTGATAATATGTACTAGTCCTTCCATCTATTACCTAAAGTATCTATGTATTAACTAACCATGTACAATCCTTAATGTAAAGATACTGGACAACTTTTAAGCGTTGCACACAGCTGAAACAGCAGTTGACCTCTATGTTGTGATACTGCTGGATTCCATACAACCTGCTTAATGTCCTCATGCAAATAAACTCTTCAGTTTGCAAGATGACTCTATGCTCTTCCTTCCAATGGGAGCAATAGATTACACAACAGATTGATTTTTCCCTATTTGCTCTTTGATCAAAAAAAAAAAAAATCTACAAAATAATTTTGACTTAACATAGAAGCAGCATCTTTCAGAATTTCACACCTAAAAGGAATGGAAGTTCATCACTTGATTTGCAGAATTTTAATTGAAAATGAGCAGCAGGTTTTAAACCTCTTCAAATGGCAGCAAAGAGAAATGTGAAATAACACGCTCCCAGAGAAGAGGACAGGGTAGTTAACTTGCAAAAGGAGACCTAAGTTCACATTTGCCTGCTTTACTTGCTTCACAACAGAAATTGAGGTCTGCCACTTTACTGCTGAGTGCTAATGGGGTATAAGGTATTCTGCACGTTCTCTGTATTGCATAAAGTGTTTTATTACTAGGTAAATGTAAACAAGAGCCCAGGGTTTCGCCTGTCACATAGGTGCCCTAAAAAAATGGCTACAAAATAATTTGCTCTGTCTCACTGAATATTCATTTAAGTAAAACAGTTTCTGCAGAACATAAAAAAACACACTAATATTCTGTATGTGAAAATAAATAAGACAATATTATGAAAGGGTAAAAATCTTGGTTCTATTTTATTTTCCAGTAAAGCAGAAGGTTGACTTGAAACTCTCTCTCCCAAGGTTTAAGTATTGAACTGATAAATAAAATAGTTTAAAAATTTCTAGAGACCAGATATTTCCAAACAGACAGGGACTATGTAGTTCTCTCTACCTTAGCAACTGTATTTCCTGACTCTTTACAAGATCTGAGTCTCTAGCTGAGAATATCTCTGGAGTTCCTTGAACAACTTACACGGTTTCTGTGTCTGCAACAAGATCTGTCTGATGGAGGGCTATACCAGGTACAGTCCTTATCCTTTTATGCCTCTTTCCATTGTCCTTGTCTTCTGATTTGTTCAAAATGATGCCTTTTTTTTTTTTCCTGGGGGACATTGGTTACTTTTTAGATCACGCTAGCCCCTGTTGCCATTATCAACTGAAATAAAAAACAGTGTCCTATTCAACCATCTCATTGTTACAAGCAGGAGCTATATTTACGTGAACTTCCTTCACAAAACCCCAATGAGCTCAAGGAAACATCATCACAACTCTTAGGCAAGTAGAAAATATTATCAAGTAGATAACCCATGGGATATTTATAAAGTCACTGATTATTTCCCTGTGGCTTATAAAGAAGTACGCAAAAGTACATCCAAAAAGAATGCAAAACTGGCCTCAGTGGATCATAAAGAATTTAGTAGTGGCTACTATACAAGTTTATTTTAATTTGGAGGTGTTCATTGGACAAAATTAAGTGAAAAAAACACAAACAAAACCAAAATATGTAAGAAACAATTTCTATTTTGGAAATTACTTGCAGTGTACATAAAAATATCTCTGAAAAGAAATAGCATGTGGCTTTGTTCATCCTGCTATAGATGGTTATTTGAAAGATGATTCTCTACAGCTAAGTAGGTGAGTTTGGTGCTAACTAACGTGGACTCTGCAATCAAGTTAGAATTCAAGCCTTACAGCACTAAAAAAAGGGCATAGATTTGTGGGTGGAGAAAAAAAAAGAATTAATAAAAATTATTCAGTCTGAAAACACATGATTACATAATTTCAACTATATTAATTAAATATAGAATTAAATAAGAATACAATATTACAATATCATAACTTATTTGGCACCATGCTTGAGAAGACTAAACCAAAATTCCATTCCTGACATAAAGGATTTGCATAGATTAACAAGGTGGGGGTTTTTTACTGAAAAGAAAGTTCACAGAAACTAACAACATTTCTTCATAGATCTCTACTGATATTTTTGTCCCTTGCTAGAAAGAAAACATAAACAAAAAAAGTCCTGAAAACAATGTTATATCTATGGAAAGAATGGGATTGACATGCAGAAGCTTTTTCAGCCATAGGAAATGCATCCTCTGGTCATGTGCATCTTCCTGACATTTCTGCAAGTCTCAACCTTACCTGTCAGGAAACCTCTAAGGGAATATGTATAGGTCAGTATCCACGCACTTTGTCAGTTGCCCTTCTTGAGAAAACATATAACTGCCAACCTGTGTCAACTGTAATGTTAGTTCTCACAATATGGATACCACCCCTGCAGTAATGGGACTGAGACTGTTTCAAGTAAACATCCAGCAATCCTTTAACATCAATAAGTTCATAAAAGCAATTTCCTATCTTTGCTCATTTGACACAGCAAAGAATGATAAACTCAGGTATGTCTGTAATATTTAGGAAGCATAATACAATTAGGAAACAGTTTCACTTTAGAAATTAAAGGAAATTGAGATCACCACTGGGTACAGTATTCTGGTTTGGTCAAGATCCTTTAAAAAAGAAATTTATTCATTTTTCTTTTCTCTCATACACAAACATATTGGAAGGTAGGCACTGCAACTTGATGATGAGCAAAACCTGAATTGCAACACCTGTCTTTATGTGACACAGTTACAGGCAAAGCCTGTAATGGGATTGTTCCTGAGCAACATGACCTAGGTGATCCTGCTTTGGCAGAGGGGTTGGACTCGATGATCTCTAGAGGCCCCTTCCAATCCCTAACATTCTATGAATGGGAGGAAGTAGGAAGGAGAAATTAACTGCATATGGACCTGGATAAAAGCTACACGGATATACATTGGTTTAGAAACAATTGGATGGTGAACACCTCCACATACATTGATTATTTCTAAAGCACTTTAAATTGGACTGAATAAGGAAATAAACCAAAGCAAACCAAAACCAAACTTATTAAAGAAATTATAAAGGGAAAGGTTTTGAAGAAAGTCATGTAGGCTGGTGAAAAAAAGAAGCCATGTTTTTAAGATATATAAAAAATAAAAGCTATTATAAGCTTTTATAACTATTATAAGCATCAGTTATAGATGTTTTTCCATTAACATTTATACACATTCCATTCATTTGTATTTCAGTGACCTAAGAGGCAAAGCTCTTCCACCTCAAAATGCAGTGAGAATTCATTCAGCTAATAATTCAAAAAGTAACTTAGAGAATAGTCTAAAGACTTATGAATATTTTTCATGCACATTTGTGGAAAAAGATCTACTTTATTCAGATCAGTGAAATAAAAATTATGTGCTTCAATTAATTCTTGCCATCTTTAAACCACTGGCTTTGGAGACTCTCCATTATAAATGTAGAAGCCATATGGATATGTTTTCAAATTTGCTGCTGATATAAGCGGGCACAACTCCACTTGAATTTGATGAAATCAAGCCAACTTATTCCAACACTAATTCTGGCCCCTCATATCTCAGCTGGAAGCAGCCCTATCTCAAACGGCTCTATATGCCAATGGCAAGTCTCCAATTTTTCTCGCTTCAGAGACAAAAAACCTGGTATAGCTTTATTGTATACGGTAATTGATATTCTCTAGATCTAGCAGCAAATTGTCTATTAAATAAACTACATCTATTTTGCCATTTGTGAATTGACTGAAAAAAAGCTGAAGATGTCCACAGATAAATTATTGATCCAAAATGTAGCCATGCGTAAGTTTAAAGCAAAAAAGGTCAAGTAGTGTTTTATAGGATGAAATTCTTTAGTGAAAAGTTTAGTGGATTTTCTTAGAAGAGAAATATGCCTTGTAGAAAATTGCATAAACTTGCTTCTGTGAGGAACATAAAAACATTATGGGTTTAGCAGAATCTTCAAAGTTCTGAACTTAAGTCTAAATGTAAAGTGTTTAACCTACCAGTCAGCAGTTGCTGCTAATTCCATTAATAAATAATGACAGTAAGTGAAACAAGACTAGCCAACATTCTGAAACAAAACCAAAAGGACCCAAATTTGGCAAAGGGGTGGGGTTTGTTTTTTTTTTTTTTTTGAGAAGCCAGAAAAGAAGATTCTAGAGCAGAAAATGACTTAGTGAGAAAAAGTACTTGCTGA
>JAAGNO010026746.1:11969-30709 GCA_033439905.1 Ceryle rudis | reverse complement strand
CCCCTCCCAACTTCTTGTGCACCCCCAGCCTGCTGGCTGGTGGAGTTAGGAGCAGAAAAGGCCTTGGCTCTCTGTAAGTTCTGCGCTGCAATAACAAAAACATCCCTGAATTACCAGTACCATTTCCAGCACAAGTCCAAAACACAGCCCCATAGGAGCTACTGCGAAGAAACCTAACCCTCTCCCAGCCAGAATTAGCAGAGTCATGCACAGTTTTCTAGGGAGTAAAAGTAATTTTTCCCTGCATTATCACAGTGTCTACCATGAGCATCTGACAATCTTCAGTGCATTTTCCCTTTCCGTTCTCATTCAGCGAAAAGTTGAATATGGCCCAGGACTCCGATGCCTCATCTCCTCTGCTTGCTCTCAGAGCTGTCGAGACGTGAGCCATCTTTTGCCTGGAAGCTGTACAGCCCTGCTCGCACATTTTGGTGTCTCAGGAAGCCTTCCTAAGATAGCAGGTAGCTCTGAACTGTGCCTGAAGTGTATGTAGTTGGTTTGCAGCATTAGCAGAGAAGCTGTCTCATAGTAGAGACTGCCCTAAGCACATCATCTTGCAGTTTTGTTTAATTAAAAATGGATGGTGGCATGGAATACCTGAGATACCACAGCCAATTAAGAAGAAACATTGTTTGATGTAAAATTAATGTTTCATTTAAGATTTGGATCTAATGAGTGTAACACAGCATCAGTTTCTGTTGTCATTATGTATCATCCACCACAGAAGAGATGATGAAGTACTACTAAATTAATCTTTAAAAGTTCAGAATCTTTTTTGAAAGGAAGACCAAGCACCAACATTGGGTTATTTCCATTGTTGGCAACTAATGGTCTGGATTGTCTGGCAAGGCGATATTTGCCGTGGTACTAACTTCTCTTCCTGTCAAGTGAGCAGATGCAGAGGTAGCCTTCGGCCCAGTACTTCAATAATAAGTCTAAATCCCATTTAGATATTTGAATCTCTATAGAGATGCTTCTTTTACTTATACAGCCATGGATGTAGACTCCACTGTATGTGAGCGTCCTAATCCACTTCAGTGAGAAGGGTCATGCCCTTCTCTACAGAAAATGTGAATGCAATTATGACAGAGCTGACCGGTAAAAGTCATCCAGTAATAGCACAGCCTTAAGAGAAGGTCGGCAATCTATTCTGGCATAATTTGAAAACTTTTGTCTTTGAGAAACTTTTTATGGTGATTTTGTAACTCATATTTAGTAAATTGCACAGAGAACAAAGCAGGTTCATCTACAGTAGTTTCTTTTCTTTGCAAATGGGCTGCTCGATCTGCACAGGCTTATAGCATGGGAAATTTCCAGTCTGCTGGGGAGAAAATACAGGGCGTTAATCCTCAGAACTGCTTAAAAGCTTCGCCTGTTTTGCCACCTTCACCCCTCCCCAGTTAATGTTTATGGCTTATAGTAGGGGCAAGGCTCTGGTGACATCAGATGCTCTCAGCCGGGGAAGCAGAAGAACCCACTGTATACTTTACCAGATTCTCTTAAAGTGATGAAGTAGCATGCTCTTTAGCTGTGCTAGGGGCGAAAAATTGAGAGTTTCCTCTCATTTACTATTGCTCCTTTGCTGGCTTTGGGCAAGTGACGTACAATGGTGAGCATGCAACATGCTAGCATAGGAGATGGTTTTCTCTTCCTAGGAAAAAAACCCCCGAAGTTTATAAATAAGGTTTTTTCCTGCAATATTAATAACTTATGTAAACAGATTTAAAACTTTTCTGAATTTCATGCCATCGTTTAAAGCCTCCTGCTTTGGTGTTTTCATATCACAGCACTCAACATATTAAACTATTACATATGCTTATCAACTTCACTGGGAATTATCTGCAGAAGAATTCTGGGGTCGGTGGTAATCATTGTCACAGTCATCTCTGCTGGAGCTACTCTGGCCCCTAGCATAGTTTCCAGCAATGTTGATTTTAAGCGTTACTAATTATAGAAATTACTTGGTTTCTCTTCAGGGACTCTGCTGCTGTCAGAGAAATTCATGATCAGATTAAGATTTGCCTGTATTTTATTAGAAAGAAACTGTTTCCATTGTTGCCAATTCACATCATGCTCTCCTTGCCTTTCAACAGCTCTCAGATAGCTTATGTGGCTCCTCAACTGTACCTTTTTTTTTTGAGTTTTCTTCTGTCCGTAACACCCCGTGTCCTCTAAGTATATTCTTTGTATATTTATTAACTTTAAATTTTGAATGATTGCTGACAATATTTGTTCCTTTAATTAAGGGCAAGCATTGTGTTACTTCTGAAATGGTAGCAGAATAAAACATGTGCTTTCTCCATTCCTACTTGGAAAGACAGCAAATAGGCAACAGATACGTGTTACACCTATAACTCCTCTTTGGCTTTCTGTTGTTTTCTAGCACTCCTTGCTGCAAAATGTGCTCAGGAATCATCTTTGCACCCTATAAAGTGTATCAGGGAAACAGACTGGTCCACACAGAACATTTTCTTATGTGTTGTTTTAACTGTTCCTTAGAAATAGCTGTTCTGCAAGTCTACAGAGGGATTATTAAGGAGGACGGAGCGTGACTACATCTGTTCAGAGAGGTGTGACAACTTGCACCTTTCCTTAGAGGTCCACTGGAAAGCACATATCACAGAGAAAAGGAGACCAAGCTGAATCTCTCCGACAGCTTGGGCAGATATGTTTTGCCTTTTCTTACTTCACCCAGAAGAAGGGAATGAGAAAATATTAATCCAGCCCTGCTCATGAAGAGGAATGGAAGTATATGAAAAGTCTGTCCAGGTCAAAGTTGATTTTTTTAAAGTTTTGTAAAATCCACAGGGTAATGATAAAGCAAGGCTTGCTTTGTCTCTCTGGGTGTGCTGTACATGCCCAGAAGCTTCATTTGTATTCTGTTGTGGAACCCTACCAGTTTCCCATGGCCTTGTGCTGAAGAAGTATCTGTTGGTTTTTGTAGTCAGTCACAGATGAAGCTGAGATCTCCACAGCTCTAAATGTTGGCTGAAAGTCTGAGATTATTTTTTACCTTTCATCTGTTTGACACACAACATAATGGTTGACCTCTTTAGTATATTAGAAAGCTATCTGGTTATGTTTCCTTGCTGTATCATGCCCACTGAACTTGGGGCATTTTTTTCATGCCTGCAAAGCTAAAGCTACTGACATAATATCGCTGCATCTTTAGTGCGTTAGATAACAAGCAGATAAACTCTGAGACCCAAGGGTATTTGTCCATAGTGAAGGAAACTCATTTTCCGTTTCCTAGGAAATTAAGAGAGATAATGAAATTATCAGGCAGATTCCACTAATGCCACTATTTTAATTTTCTGTCATGTTCAGAAAATGTGGTGTGTTTGGGCTGCAGTGAAGAGAGAATGAAGGCAATGATATTCCTGAGAACGGAGGGACGAGCATGTCCTTTTATTTTACAGCATTCGGCAGTCACTACGAAGTAACAGAGCTGGTTGTTGTGTGCGGTTCTGAATACCCATTTGTAATGATGCACATATAACCCTGTGCGCACGCTGCACCTTAGTCTCGTTTGCTATGACTCACAAAGTGTAAAAGCACTGTTAAAATTATCACGATGATACACACACTGTATATCTGAGCAGTGGGATCGATTTACTTCAGTATTAATGCCACCTTCAGGAATACCCGCCTTATTTATCCAAAAGAAACCCCTCACAAACTCATGTAACAGCAGTAATGGCAACGATGAATTCGCTTATTCCAATTAGCACTGTAAGTGGTACTTCATAATGCCAGCCCGGAAGAACGGATTGTTTAAAACCTGTTTGAGCACAAGCTTCGCTTCAGGCTTCCAAAGGCTGAAGCCCTTTTTTGGCATAGAACCTAACTGGGGACAAGAGGTGTTTCTGCTTGCACGCCTTGCCTTCTGTCTTGAAAGAGCAGCTTTTATATGTAATTGCACAGATGATAATTAGAAAGGGGAAAACAGTGCTATCTGTCATATTGACACATATTTTGCTGTAACACAGCTATCTCCTTTTCACTTCTACTGCTTCAGGATATGCAAAAAGAGAACTTTCTTGTCTTTTGTTGTGTTGAAACCTCTTTGCCCCATGCTTTGGGACTGTTTTTGTACCTGAAGGATGATAATCTTGATTTGAAGGCCTTCCTGTTGTGTTCTTCCTATCCCCACCCTTTCCAGAAAAGAAACAGATGTATAGGTTTTCAAATGTATTCTTCTATTCAAATCAAATTACAGCATTACACAGCCAAAATGGGCTGGCTGTAAATCTCTTCCACTTTCACTCTCTATGCATCGTATTTGTTTATGGATTTATTTCTGATGTTACCTCCCTTCTAATTCTTCCAACCACCATAGACTCCGCTAGGAAAATTTTATAAGTAATACCAAAATGTCTTATACAAAAAAAAAAAAACCAAAAACCAAAACCCAAAGAAAATTCCTTGTATTTAAAAAAGAAACAAACAAACTCAAGTGCAGTCACTTTTTGTTACCTTTACACTTCCACATTATAAAGAAGGCTCCAAATTTTCTTAGATTTTTATGTGTGAAAAGAGGAAGGAGAAAGGGAGCAACAGATTCACGCTCGTACGTGAATCCAGAAGAGTGGAGCAGTACTTCGGAGACATTTGTCTCTAAGAGTCCAAGGCCTCTAGACTATAGACACCTACATTTTACTGAGTATCTTCTTCTTTCTTCCAGGTATTAAGAAGTCCAATTGTAAAGAAGTCCTAGTGAATATGTATGGCTCTTGTTAATAAGTCTTTGGCCAGTTTTGGAGGTATGGACAGGTAAATACCCCATCCTATGCACTGGAACCAAAGTTCTTCAAGTTTGCCACTATAAGTGCATTTGATCAAATAAACAAAAGGTGATTTTCAACACCTGCCAGGTTTTTAACCCTCTCTTTGTTTACTGCTTCCCTGCTTGGGCCATATTTCTTGTCAGGTCTTCAAGACACGTATTGAATGTATGAAATGGGGAGACCCAAAGACAATCTGTTTTGAATGCTAATTTGCAGGTTTTAAACGCTTCTCTTTTTTTACCTTTTCAGCATACTGAGCAGGATAAGCTACTTGGTCCGTCTGCGTCACAGCGTACTCGAGCTACATTTCACACAGAGCTAGAAATTCACAGTGGAGTGATATTGTTTTGCGGCCGGGTAGTCAAATGGTTAGTAACTTCTTGACAGTCTTATTGGATTTTATCAACACAGTTCTGCTTTTTACAGCAAGTTCTTCCTAAAACAGTGTAAGTGCACTAATGCGAATCACAGTTTACACCGGTGTGCTGCACTTATTGTGACAGATTGCCTTGCAGTGGAACGTCTGTCTGGATGAAGCCTAGTTCCAACCTTCTCTACTGCAGCCAAGAGAAAAAGAAATCCCTTGTTATCTCAACATCTGCACCAAGTTGCCCTTCTTTGCTTTGAATTTTAGGAGCACTTCTGAAACCAAATCACAGTAACCAGTTCAAATTAGAAGCGTCAGCCATTACAGAAAACACTTCAGATTTGACACCTACCTAGAATAGATATGTAATGAAAACATTTGCTACTGCACTTAATGATTACAAATGCCTGATATTAGTAGAAGCTAGAGGTGGTTTAGAGACAGAATGGGTTTTGAGTGATGTAAACAGGAAGGTGGAAATTATCTGGAAACCTAAACCCAAGTTGACAAATCAATTCAGACAGCTCCATCTCATCCCTTGATAACTCTGATCACCATTTTTTTCTGCAGGTTTCCTGGTAAATTTTGTCTATATGTTGTTGCTTACTCCTCTGGGATCCGGAAAGCAACCCGCAACCTATGAAACCCAGGGCAGGAACTTTGCGTCAGAACAATTGAAACACTTAACGTAGGCAATATTTAATACACAAAGTAGTTTATCTATTAGTAGAAAAACCTAATACATACATTAGTTTGATCATGAGTAATTGTTTTAGTTGCAATTAAGACCTTCAGATTAATTTCTTGAATCCCAGCAATTACTCACTATACTAGAAGCTGAACCATAAGCTGTTCTGATGCTGTTTGTGCAAAGCCTTCATTCTCCTTCACATCCCTGCAGCTTCATCTATCTATAACTCTCCCCTCTTCCTTTTACTCCTGTTGTTTCAAGTCTCAACTAAAGACATTTTTATCTCCTTTGCAGGATTAGGTGTACTTTCCTTCTGAAAGTCTGCAGCTGGACATCATCTGAACTGATTCTGCTCTGCAGTAACCTCATTATGCTATGCTAAATCCTAAATGCCAGAGTGCGTGACTTTTGTAACATTACAATTATTGGTAGTATTCTGTGGATGGCTTAGGCAGGGGCAGTAGAACTTTAAGAGACTGTTAAATGAAAGTTAGCTGTGGTAGATGGTGACCCGCTCACTGCGTGGAGGACAACATCTCTTGGTGAGGGGAAGATGGAGAAGCCCTGAAAGCTGCAAGGGTGCCAGAGTGCAACATGTGAATCGAGGGAGAGAGACGCTCTGTACTGTAGTTACCAGCGTATGCAAATCCTTAGGGGAGAGGGGGTTTGAAGACAAAGGAATTCAAGATGTTAACCCTGCATCGTGAGCAGTGCACAAAAAGTGTATGTTTGTGCTTGACTAGTTTGCAAGAAAAATTTTACATCCTTGTTTCATCACCTAAGACGCTTATTTGAGCAGTCCCACAAAGTTCAGGGAGGGCAGATTGGTCAGTGCCTATTATCTAGGCCTATAATCTATGGGCAAGGAGCAGAGCAGCCTTTTCTCTAGTTCCCTGGCTGTCTTGCTGACTCAGCTTTTAGGGAATTCAGTTTTTATAAATCTTTGAGAAATGGGAGTTAAGTTACATATGCCAAAAGTTCAGTGTAAATTGTATTGTGATGATGTTTTTGTTCAGAATTCAGAATAGCTCTAGTTTAGAAAATCCTTTATTGCAGCAGAACTAATGCAGTGGTAAAGCTGTCCCAGTTTATAGTAGCTGTCAGCATCAAATGTTTTCTAGGCGCTACATTCGCTGCCTAGCAACCCTGCTGGGGTAATCTTGCTGCAAGTCACCCGTGTGTGCAGTCCTGTCAGATAAAGGGACTGTGCTGCAGCATTACCCACCACTCATTAGTCGTTAATGGACAAGTTATCTTTCTTACAGTACAAAGTGCCCTGCAGAATCCTCAGGGGGAATGCACAAGACTTCAAAACAGCCTTGCATTTTTCTGTAAAAGAAAACCTAAACAGTATTCCTTATGGTGAGGTCTCAGTCAGCAATTATTCCTTGGAAGGCAACTTCTGTAGGAAACACTGGAACTTTTTTCTTCCACTGTATTTCAGACTTTCAAAACTGAAAGTACATATTCTTTGAAACTGATAGTAATTGCTGTAAGAAATCAGATCACTTCACTACAGTGAGAAGTTTGTTATCCTTTAAATACAATTTTTTATCAGATGTCTGAGGAGGTCTGTGACCAGTGTGATTATTTGTATCTCCATTTTACGTAGTAACAAGTTACTTCTGTTTGCTGGAGTGTCAATGTGTAGCCAGATAAGCTGAATGTCTACATATATGGCTTAGATAGTATTGATAGCCTAAATTGTTTTTCAGTGTTTTATTCAGACAACTAGTCATTACCCAAGCCTGCATGGTAGTGCAGAGCACCTTCAGCCCATTGGTGTTCATGTGTATGTTTCAAAGATGCATTTAACCTGGCTATACTGTAAGAAAAAATTAAATTAACAGCTTTGAAGGAGTTGTTATTCCAGCCTCTTATGATGCAGACAGGCCTGAAATGCTCTTTCTGTGATTCCTCAGGTACATGACCAAGCCATCTATTTTCTGATTGTTTAAAAGGATGTTATTTAATAAATGCAGATCAAAAGCTGTAGCTGAGAGATCTACAATATGCACCGATGGCTGATAGGAACAAAAAGCAGATAATGGCTCAAAACACTAGAGAATAGGAGTGTGATCTCCAGACTAGCAGGTGGTATAGTCCAGAGAGTTGAAAAGCTTAAAAAAAAACGTTGGAGAAATCTATTATGCAGATCTTCAGCCATTAAAAAGCTATTTAGTTTTATTTATTTCAAACAAACCTGAGAAGTGTTTGGAGTAGAAATCACTGTGTTACCTAGTGACACAAAGGAATTCAGTGGTCTTACCTTTAGCTTGTGGCAGTTTAGACTCAGACAGCCAGCTCTGAAAGAACCAAATGGGAAGTGACATGGAAGATTATCAGAGACCCAACACAGCACTTAGACCAGGTTTCTAGCTAATTTCAAGATACTTGGAAAGCCGCCTAGACACAATTGGTACCCTTCTTTTTACAATGCTGGGCCGAAATGTAAACAGATCATTTCACAGAGGCCTGCTTCTTACTGCTGAGTTAATACCAAAAAAAAGCCTTGTAAATGGAAATCTGACATACAGAGTGTCACCTATAGACACCTATAGACATGCTAGGAATGGAAAGGTGTTTTTGTTCTGTGATAGGAAGATGCCAGACGTGGCAATTAGTGAGATGCCCCAGACACCTAGGTCTACCAAATCTCCATTTTCTATTTCTCTCCTTTATGCTTAGACTCCTCCTGGTTTCTTGTCTTCTGTAGTTAATTACATCAACTCGTCTGTTGTGCTTGTGGGGGTTTGGGAGTGCAGCAGTACCAGCCCTAGTCCTGTTATGCATGGTCAGGCCATATCAAGTGCTTCTGAGCATTGCCTCTTGCACTTAGAAACAGCTTGTGTAAGGGAGGGTGCTCAGGGAAATTAAATGTGCAAACTTAATGAGCATTGATTTGTTTCAGCTCAGTCTTCGGTCAAAGGCGTATCCTTAACTAAAACTCACACTTGTCAAAATTGGAGCCTGTGCGATACAGCCACACAGTTTAACTGCCGCAAAGGTTTAAGTAGAACATGTCCGTTCCTCTCTGTTCTGTGAAGCCGGGCATCAGCTAAAGGAAAAGAGGGAACAGAGTGGTAAGTGAGGGAGAAAAAGGGCCAACCTTCCAGATCGCCTGACTTGCAGAGGAAGAGTCATTCAGTTGCACTGACAGGAAAGTGAAGTCCTCTGACCTTGTCATTTTCTCAGAGCAACAATGTTCACCTTATAGCCTTTTCCTGCTTTAAGCTCCTAACCCTGATGATGATTCCTTAATCTTGCAGAAAAGTGACACTCGCTGCTCTCGAGTGGGGACTACTGCTCAGTATGTGTTGATAGGTATGCATTGCACCCTCTTCCACATCTCATGTCACATTCACCCATATTACATTTTATTGCTTAAAATCCAAGGAGCTTACATATCACACAAGCATGCAGTCTGAAGTAATTTTGTAGTAAGATTTCTGAAGTCGTTATCTTTTCTCTGTGTATTTCAACGAATTTTCCACTACAAATTGATGAAACCAAAGTCTTCCAGTACGTTACTGTAGACCTTAGTAATATTGGCACACAAGTCAGTCTTCTGAACATCTTGGAGGTTTTGCATCCTGAATGAAAATATCAGAATAAGATGTTAATTTGTTACAGTGTTCTTCTGCTTATTTATTTATCTTAGCTAGTTTAAGTTGGTGTTCCTGCAAACTATGTGGACATCCAAAACCTCAGCTTCTTTATGCGTTACTTTCCTGATAGTTACAGTTTCCTGTACCTATCTGATTTTAAAAAGTATGATTTATAAAAGTATGGTGAAATATATCACCTAGTCATATGGGCAGAGTGCATTTGGCAGTTACTTGGTTTGCAATTGCTTTACCATATTATAAGTAGCTTCTTCCGAAGTTAGTATATCAACACTGCATTTCTGCAGAACTTTTCAGCGTTATCAATGCTTGTAATCATCAATAGTTAGTCTTCTGCTACATATCAAAAAACTTGAGACAACAGCAAGAAACAGCAATTATATATCAAGGTACTAAACTAAATCTTCTGACAGATTCTAGTCTTCAATCACATGTGACTAAGTTGTTCTCAACTTCAGTATCAGGCATTGGTATTTAAGTACTACAAGGAATTTCAAGGCTCAGTGAATTTTAGTTCAGGATAATATTTTAAGTGTACTCTTGCACAGGGAATTCAGAAACCCTTTTCTAGCAGCATCTAAAACCCCTTGAGTTAAGCCTCAGTGAACTTTTAAGATTTTCTTCCTTCGAGAATAAGCCTCTATCAGGACTTAGTGGACAATCTGTCGAAAACAGAGTTGAGAACACATCAGAGCAGCAAATCAGACGCAAGCCTTCCTCTTAACTGCATCTGGCAGCAGTATTTACAGGCTGCTCATTTGGTGAAATAAGGTTAATAGTTAGCTTCAGGCAGATTTGGGCTTAGACCATAGTTGGAAGATAACCTTTCTGAAGAAAAAAAAAAGAACTGCAAAAAATCGATAGATAGTGCTCTGTCCGTTTCACTGATAGTGAGTGAATTGGCTGGTCTGGGGAGACAGGCCTCAGTCTTTGAAGGTATTTAGCCCAAGTGTAGAGTGAATTACTGTGGGTGAGGTAGAAGCTCTGTGTCACTACTGAGCTAATAAATGATGAGATTGGTTCTACTGCTGATTTGTTTCAGTCACGTTTTCATGGATTGTGATCAAAAGTCTCACCCAAATCTAAGTAGGGATCTGTTGGCATGAATTGGTAACTTCCAGAAGGGCAATGTATTTGTTCCTTAGGCTGTTCCTCTTCTTTGTGTTCCTACCTCTGTAGACCTGTATGTTCCTGGCAGAAACACTTCTGTTTCACTGCAGGCAGACTGTGTTCCCTGGAATAAGTTGACTTTTTTCCTTTTGCATACGTCAGAAAAATGAAATCCTTGTCTGCACTGTTTTTAAATAAAACCGTTATTGACACACTTTTGGAAGATTAACAGCAAGATTGCAAAAGCTCTTCACATGTTCTGGTAGCTGTCAAGATTAAATTTGATAGTCTGCTTTTTAAAATGTCTGAATATAGATGGAATTTATAGTGGAAATAGCACCTCCTGCTTGATGTTAGCTGTGTTTGGCAGGGCTTGGTGCAGTTCCTGCGTTCATGCCTAGCAGCCACACAGTGTTAGCAGTGTTTAATTCAACAAGGGCAAGTGCAGAGTCTGGCACCTGGGAAGGAACAACCCCAGGTATCAGTGTAGGCTGGGGACTGACCTGTTGGAAGGCAGCGAAGGGGAAAAGGACCTGGGGCCCCTAGTTGATGGGAGGCCATGAGCCAGCAGTGTGCTCTTGTGGCCAAGAGGGCCAATGCCATTCTGGGGTGTATTAAAAGGGCTGTGGCTAGTAGGTCGAGAGAGGTTCTCCTGCCCCTCTACTCTGCCCTGGTTAAGGCAGCATTTGGAGCACTGTGTCCAGTTCTGGGCACCCCAGTTCAACAGGGACATAGAATTGCTTGAGAGAGTCCAGCACAGAGCCACAAAGATGGTGAAGGGAATGGAGCATCTCTCTTCTGAGGAAAGACACAGGGAGCTGGGGCTCTTTAGCTTGGAGGAGAGGAGACTGAGGGGTGACCTCATCAGTGTTTATAAATACATAAAGGGTGAGTGCCAGGAGGATGGAGCCAGGCTCTTCTCGGTGATGCCTGATGAGAGGACAAGGGGCAATGGATGTAAACTGGGACATTGGAGGTTCCACAAAAACATTAGGAAAAACTTTTTCACTGTGAGGGTGACAGAGCCTGGAACAGGCTGCCCAGGGGGCTTGTGGCATCTCCCTCTCTGGAGATATTCAAAACCCACCTGGACGTGTTCCTGTGTGATCTGGTGTAGGTGACCCTGCTCTGGCAGGGGGGTTGGACTGGATGATCTTTTGAGGTCCCTTCCGGTCCCTGACACTCTGTGATTCTGTGATTCTGTGATTGCCGCCACAAAATGTTAACAGTTCACTTTCATGCCTAGGCTGTGTTAAAACCAAACAGGTATAATCACTTCTTCTAACCTATCAGAGCAGTGGGCTGTGTTGAGCCAGGCATTTACTGTATTATTACTAAAATTGGCAGAGCAGAGAGTTTTAGCACCAGCTGGACAGCACTTGGACTTTGCATTCAAGCTGCCTTTTCCATGTACATCAGCATGCCGTTCTACCATAGTTAGTCAACCCCAGAATTAGACAGAATGTTTTTGCAGTCAAATTGCTGGATTCAAACTCGTGGATGGGAATTTTTTAGGATGCCCTTTCCTATTGTATTAGATGACTGTTGTTCGTGTGTGTAGCTTTTACTTCTTTCCTCCAAACCTATTATTTCACTTAAGAAAAAACAGATCTACGTTTGTATTCTGATTACATAACTCATAGCCTAGTAAAAATAAACACCACCACCTGTCTCTGTCTACGTAGCAGCAGACTGTGGCCCGCCCTCTGATGGTGGGTAACTTACTGTACTGAAAAGGCAAATCAGTAAGTGCAAGTCATGTCAGGGCCTTCCAGTGAAGATCGCAGTTAAAGTTAGCTAATATAAACACTTGTCTTTTTT
Organism: Ceryle rudis; assembly: GCA_033439905.1. NCBI lineage: Eukaryota > Metazoa > Chordata > Aves > Coraciiformes > Cerylidae > Ceryle > Ceryle rudis. The sequence goes on along the minus strand of JAAGNO010026746.1, from coordinate 18,307 downwards.
TTTTTTTTTTTTCCTTTTTCCCTTTCCCTACCCCCAACCTTTGCTATGACTTTATGAAGCTAAGGCGATGTTGCCCATGCAAGCAGCAGAAAGGATTCAAAGCTTGTTCAACTGAGGAGCAGTGGGTTTCTTTACTCGCTCCATTTTGCATCTTCCAGGTCACTGCTTGTAGCACAGTTTTGTTCAGCTGAAGATACTGTGACATGAAGCTTCTTCAGGTGGCATGTGCAGTACTCCACAAACCGAAACTGCGAATTGAAAGCTTGGAGCTATGTTTAAGGAAAGATGCAGCAAAGAGATTCCCTAGCAGCGTGGAAGAGTCAACTTTAAATATTTACCTCCCGCTGCTATGCAGCAAGCCAACCTATCCTGGTGTACACAGAGGCTTTTGAGCAATTGACCTCTTTAAGCCTTTCAGGACATGAGAAATAAAGATGGCACAAGTCACGTTTATAGTGTCAAGCAGAGACAGTCACACCTCACATTTGCCTAGGTTCTGAGCCTGCGAAGCATGACGGGCTTCCGGTCGGGAAACCATTTATGCACACAGTAGCACAGGCAGGCTGTCAGGCCGGCACGGGCAGAACTGGCTGGGAACCCCGGGGCGTGAGAAGAGCTAGGGCATCATTGCCTGCACTGGGATGTGGAGTGGTGCCCGGGGGCAGATGGGGAGCTAGAGGAATACTGGGGAGGGGGGTGCAAGTGTTTTGTGGGACAGTTGTATTTGAGATAACGTGTAGCTTTCTATTTCTTTATAGCACAATTGTCAAATGGTGCAACTGAGCTCCTTTGTAAGAAGTCTTGATCCTGCTTTGTTCTGCTCTTTTCAGGACAGACTAAATATAATCCTGCGCAAATGTGTGGTTTTGCCCTTTTTAATTTCCCAGTAATTCTGAAGTGACTTGATCATGCCAGTGAACCTAAACGGTTTTCATTCTTTGTAGCTACTACATTTCCCCCTCCTCCCAGTGTCTGCTTCGCCTTTGCCTTTTAATAGGCAGAGAAGAGCCTACCAAAAAAAAGAGAAAGAGCTGTAATTAGGACACCAAATTGCTAGATACACTTAGCAGAATCAGAGATCGAGAACTTGGCACCCTAAGTTCATCTTGCCTCAGCCTTATTTGGTTGTTGCTGAATAAGCTTAGGGCACAGTTTCAAAATTGGATCAGCAGCCCTATTATTATAGATGGAAACCTTCATTAGGCTCTTCATTTGTGGGTCCCCCCAAAGACCCCACCTCTTCTGGAAAATACCTTCTGTAATACCTCCACTTTCTGCTGTTTATGTTCCTTATGAACAGTTAATATGTGAGCTAAAGGAATCAGATACCACAGAGGTAAGAAATAGCAGTGAGGAAAGTTAATATGATCAAGAGACATTTTTGGACTGGACAGACCCTAAACAAACAACAAGAAAACTTTTTTTGGCAAAATGGTGGAATTTTTTACACTGCTATTTTCTGAACTTGTCACTTTTTATGCAAGCTAATGAGGCAATTTTACCTATATAGCTATAAAATGTTCTTCTGTTTCCTACCCTTAGTGTCAGTGCTTGCAAACTCTCAGAGCTGTACTGAAAAGAGCCAGGCGATGCTGCTGTGTGCCTAATTAATGGTAGGGGAGGTTCTGCCCTATTCCTTCGCTCCTCTCCCGAGCACAACCCTTTGCAGAACAAATAAATTTGCAGTTGTGGCAAACACCCCTTCATTTTATGTGGATACTCTGTAAGTGAAACTAAACAAAACTTTCCTCAGTCTATGATATTTTAACTCTAAGAATAGTTAACTGGTTTTTTATTATTTCTCTTCAGATTTTGTTCAGGGATGGGTTTTGTGCCTTTGTTATGAAGATTCTCATTTATATTAATTAACCATTTTTCTATGAGATGTTCATAATATTTAACAGATTAGATAATGTGCTGTCTCTCTAATACACTGAAAAAAGCCTTCCTGAAGATGCCTGTAGCCAAGCAATACTTGACCGGATGTCTGACTCTTGTGACTATGGATATTTTTCCAGCCTTTGAGTTAGAATGAGACCTCTTTGCTGCTGCCTTTTTTTTTTTGTGTGTGTGTGTGTGTGTGTGTGTATAAAGTATTAATAAAAGAGACAGTTCTTCTGGGAGAGCTTCCACTTTAATGCCAGATGGATTATTTATGCACCAGCACTTACAGAAATGGAATTGCCATATGTTCATGTGCTGAAGGGAACGAAAGCTGGCTTTTTAACTTACACGCAGACGGATGCATAAAACCAACAAATAGTGCACTTGAAGCCTGTAAATGTTATTCTGTCTGAAAACAGTTGAGCTGCTATGTGATTCACTTTAGGTTTTGAAGCAGGAACACAGAGTTTACTATAAAATATAAGTTCATGAAATGTTTTAATTTGCCCATCTCAAAGACTAATGCAATTAATCAGTTATGTGTGTATAAAGATGCTTTTCCTCTAAGTGGGACTAGAGGCAAAACCTTGAGAAGGATTTTTAGAAAACTTGTTCCATTATGTGTGTAGAAATACAAATAAATGCATATACAAGCCTTTGAAGTAGACAGAGAACTGGTCGTGGTATACAATTGCATAATGTCACTGAAGCTGAAGTAAGAGTCCTGAAATATATGGGCACGGCACAGACAAGTATTAATACAGATGGTGTTTAGCTACAGGTGTGGACAGAGTCTGCAGGTTCCTCAGTGCAGCAAGGGCTCAAGCCTTGCTTGGATTTACTGCGTTACAGGTTTCTGTATCTGGAAGTCCCATTTTATAACTGCTTTCAGTTGTAATTCAGAAAGGTTGAGGAGGGGTTAAATTACAGATGTAAACAGAAGATCTGTGTACGGTATGTGACAAAACACATGTTCTGAAGTACCATTTTGAATGTTTGTAATAACATTTACTATCAATGAGTCTTTTATAAAGAGAACTTCACCAGAACATGAACCTGTAGAAACACAGAGTGTGCCATTAACTTCAGAAACTGGGGCCAGGGCATGGACACTTGTTTCTCCATTCTGCCTCAGTGTGACCTCGCACACAGTCACTCAAGTATTTCATTACCCCAGAGATGTAAGTGCGTAACTGCCACTACATCCCATGGGGACATAGTTTCTGTGCCTTAGTCTGAAAAATGAGGCTAATAGTTTCTCCTCACAGAAGGTGCCCAGTGACAGGACAAGGGGCAATGGGCACAAACTGGAACACAGGATGCTCCATCTGAACATCAGGAAAAACTTCTTTACTTTGAGGGTGACAGAGAAGTGGACCGGCCTGCCCAGAAAGGTTGCAGAGTCTCCTTCTCTGGCAAGATTCCAAACCTGCCTGGGCAATGTGATCCTGGGCCCTCTGCTCTGGGTGAGCCTGCTGGAGCAGGGGGTTGGATGAGATGATTTCCAGAGGTCCCTTCCAACCCCCAACCTTCTGCAGTTCTGTGGTAGGTCTAAACCACAACAGATCCCTGTTCTGCCTGACATCGGACACAGATTCCAGTTACTTGACCTCAGTTAGAAGAATATGCGTAAAATCATCCCAACCGTTGCCACCTTTTTCCTCTTGAAAAAAAAGTTATTTTTCTTATCTGCTTCTAACACAGAGCATAAAAGTAACACAGTACCCTATCACAGCCTAATAAAAAGACTGAAAGAGAATGATTATATTATGGAAAGTAATTGGCTCCTTAGGAAACTTATGCCTTGGCTTCCGCAACATGACAGGCCTGAGCGCTTGCAGAATTAGGAAGGCAAATGCTAACTTAAACAGGAAAGAAATTCAAACTTAAGATCAGTATTTTGTGATGAGGAAAGAAATGTGACTTATTTTCACCACAGTTGTTCGAACAAAATGGAAACTCAAAGAAGCTGTGAAATACATGTATTTCTAAAATGTACAATAGGATTCCAAATGCATAGTGCCACATCACTGTCATGGGGAATGAACTTGTGTGCTGCTGTGCCAGGCAGATAGGGCAGACTGCTGACATCAAAAGGAGAAACACAATAAAAACACAGCACTTATGTGCTGGATGAAAAATGATTCATTTATGACTCTGCAGCTTTGAACTTCCCGACTCTCTTTGAACTGTCAGTTTTCAAAATGCTTTCCAGAGTGCTGCTTTTATTTAGGTTATCCTCTCTGCACTGAACACTGAGTGTGGGAGCACTTTGACTTTCCTCTGAAACTTGCCTCTGTTGGGAGGTGTGGGAACAAAAAAGTAGGACTGTTCTAAAGAGTTTATATCAGCTACAGAAATGCCAAAAGGCATTTCAGACAGTTCTGCAACCTTTTCATCATGAGAAACCCAAGAAGAAAAGCCAATTCTTAAATTCAAACTTTTCCATCTACCCTCTTCACCTGCATATTGTTTCCTTTCACTGCTACCCACTAGTCTGCAGTTGCCTGAACAGCCAGTCCAAATTAAGTGTATATTTCTTAAGCACCGTCTTTTCTCAGAGTGAGCCACTTGGTGGTATATAAATGCTTTAGAACAGAGACTGTTTTTACAGCATAACTCATGCAGTGCTTAGCACACTGGAGTGCTGAGCTGGTGAAAGCCACTTCACATTGACTTTCTACATGCATACTATAACTAATAGTTGAGATATTAAATGTAACTCACTTATATGAAACTTCTAAAATGTTTAACTTAAACCCTGATTATAATTTCTACAAAAAACAATGGATTTCCATATATTCTGCATTCTTCTCTAGGTGTTTTCATAAAATGTATGTTTGTAGCTTACAAACCGTTCATTTGCCTTTGACACTTCTAATTTATATTATTTTTAGGAGAAAACTGGGACCATCTCAGCTGGGACAAATACCCTGTTTGGCTCCAGATACATACCCAATTAATTTCAGTAGCAGTAACACCCTGAGTAGTTGTGCTGAATTTCATAGCTAGTATGTACAATCAAGGACATTTATATTCTTTCAATGTTATTTATGTTGTATCTTGGAAAGAATTAGATGTTATTTTTTTTTGAAAAAGTCGAGGCTTGTATTTTTTCGATCTGCAAGTTGTCTGGAAATTTCACAGAAAAGGTATAAAGTTCTCAGAATTTATACTTCCCACAAGAAAGGTACTGTGTGATTTCTTCTTTGTGTGCCCATTATGAAATCAGTGTTTCAAGTTTAACATAAGTTTCCAGGGCCCAAAATTTACATGCAGTTCCCCTGGGAAAGTCTTAATAAGACTATGTTTTGCATATGCAGTGAATTTGCTTTTCCCCACTGTCGATGCATACTGAAAAGGCTGTTTACAGAGAGTCACATCCCCATACCTCGCATAAATCTCCCAGACAGTATCACAAACAAATGAGGATTCAAATTCAGTATGACACTCTTGAAGAGGGAGGTTATAAAAGGGATATTTCAGACCGTGACATTCATTTACATTTAGTTTCCTTTTATAAAATCACTCATTTTGATTTATAATCATGTTTATCTCCAAAATCCTATAGCAAAATCTAAGAAGTTTCTTTCTGCTGCTTTCCTGAAGGAAGTAAAAGAACTAGAGCTACACTGATGCTGTAAAAAGCACTTCAAAAAGAGAAAAAACTCGTGCTGGTGCTGTAGCTTTTGATTGAATTGTATCTATGGTCTATATGGTTCTGCTCTATTTAAAAAAATCGTAATGAGAAACAGTGCCAACCAGCTTTGCTCATTTGGGGTTTCCTACCATCATTCTGCTGTTACCTCCTCAGAGAACAGGGGATTAAATGGTGGGCAATGGCTCTTGATGAATATAACACCCTTGATTCTAATGTCTCGAAACAGAAATACTGATTAATTACCGATGTATTTCATGGTCACACATGGTGGTGTTATATTTAGTATATTTAGGCTGGACTCGATGATCTCAGAGGTCTTTTCCAGCCTCAATAACTCCATGATTCTGTGATAAATACACTCTTTTGTTTCAAAGAGTAACGCCAGTGCGACATGCCTGATCACCATACCCCAAATATAAATATTTTGAAAATACAGTGACAAGCACAAAGCTTATTAAAACTTTAGTCTGTACCCTGGACTTGATAGCATGCTTTAAAAGGTTCATGAAAGCTGAAGTATGGAGGCACCATACATTCAGATAAATAATAGTCGAGTGCTGGTTGAACCATGTCAACACCAATAAGGTTGTTAATGATATTTTTAAACATCCTCAGCCATAGATACGAGATCTTTTTGAGTTTTGAAACAGAAAAAGAAGTTCAGGGAATTCCTTCTTTGTATCAGCATTGAGGCAAGCCTTTCTAGAAGGGCAGCTGTCACTCTGAACAGAGTCCTGAAGCAGAAAAGTAACTTTTTCTTTGCTTTTCTTTCATATAATATTTATGTAACTAG
>JAAGNO010026745.1:136228-177035 GCA_033439905.1 Ceryle rudis | reverse complement strand
GATGTGTTTGTGAATGTGGAATACATTCCAGGAACACAGTAGAAGTGGACTCATTGGTTTTCATGCTACCAATAACAGGATTTTCAGCTTTATTTCTTAGAATGGCTATTCCCAAATTGAATCAACAATAAAAAGTCTTTTATGACAGAAGAGCTACTAGATCTGAAATGTTAGGAATTCAGATAAAAGACTGGCTTTTCAAAAGCATTTTGTTGTAGCTTGGCTGTTTCTTTTGAAATAGGTGGTAATTCTGTCGGACGTCAATAGGAATAGGTTGATTCTTCTGAAAATTCCTCTCATCAAACTTATTACTGTACTTGAATAGGCTTATCTATGTGAGCAGCATCTGTCTGTTATCCAGAGGTATCTTGGGCTGTGATCTTTCCTTAAAGAGTCTGAGATCAAGTGAAAATGTTTTTGTTGGCTTTTGCTTTTCTTGAAAAATGTACATTAGCAACTTCTAGTCTAACATCCATTTGTCTGGTAGGAATCTTAGCTTAGACTGTTCCCCAGGCTGTGTTCCTACCACCTCCAAAGGCAAAAGTAGCATCTGTACAGCTGGGAAGGAGAGGACTTTCTTTTTCCATGAATCACAAGAGCATTATTCTGCCAATGAATCACTGACAAGCCACCTTTAAAATAATGTTACTAAACTTGAAAATGCTTTTAACTTATCCTATAAATTCTTAATATCATTCAATATGATTCATTACCATGACACATATCTGAAGTACGACATAGGCATTTAGAATTCCTTTGAGTTTTCAACAAAAAATAATACCTGATGTTATATATTATTAAAGGAATATTGATGGGAATGATAGTCTACTTCTATTGCACAGTGTTCTCTGTATTTATTTGTATATGTGTATACTGTATTCAGCACACTACCAAATGTTTTACAAGTTTTGACATTAGTAAAGGAATCTTATCTCAACTGATTTCTAGAAGGGCAGGAAAATATTGCCTAAGGAATGTTTTTAGCCAAGATTGACAAACAGATAGCTGGTTAAAGATTCCTCTTCCATTATTCCTCCCAGAAGGACACTTGTAAAACTGATTTTTCTTATGTGAAGGAACTGTTCATTTCTTGTGTGACAACATGAATTTGTTTAGTTTCAAAGAACTGCATGGAAGTTATTCAAGGAACATGGAAATAGCCATGAGTTTTATCTGACTCTCATAGAGACCATGTCATGGAAGCTTCTGCGCTTAAGAATATACAAGTACAAACCTTGGAAGAGGAATTTCTGTAGGGACATATCCATGCAAAATGTTTAAATATCATGTAATTGTTAAGATAACATTTAGAAGTAAAGTTTTTAGTGACTGAACTATTCCTAGGATGGAAACAGCATATTTCAAAGACTTCTTTTCTATTTTTAACACTGGTATTTCACAGAAGAAGAGAATAATTGTTTGGAAGGAATTTGTGGAGGTCATCTAGTCTCAGCTCCTTCTCAGAGACAGACAGCTTTGAAGCTGTCTTATACTGCTCAGGGTCATAGCCAGTCAGGTTTACTAAGCATAGAAACAAAATAGACACTGAAAAGAAATATGACAATAAAATAGGGTCCGCACAAAACTGGAAAAAATTATATGAGATTTAGAAGTGTGTCTGAAAAACAAAGAGTGAAATTCATTTTATGTTATTTATCCTTTGTATTTCTTCTCAGTGAAACCTGTAGATGAGCATCATGGGGCCTAAAAGAAAGTCCTAAGTGTTATTCAGAATAAGGAAGTGTTTCAAAAGCTTGCTCTAATGTGTGTTAAAAGATATGGTAATGCTAATCTTTGTGTGCTTATAGTGCAAAGATGGCAAGGTAAGTGATGCAATAGCAGGAATACTCAGTCATTTACCTTTAGGATTTGTGCTTGAGCTTAAAAGCCTTAAGGGACATTTAGTTCATTAATAGTTTAGCTTTTTTATTTTAGCTTTTCTACATGCCCCGAAGATCATGATTTTGAATAAAGAGGCAAATTAAGGGTTTTACTCATGCATTTCCTTTGATGCAGGATTGAATAAGAGCTGGAAAAAAATATGTATTATCAGAAAATCATAATGAATATAAACATTCCAGAATTATAATCTAAATTATTAACCATATATGCATTTCAGTACAGAAATATAATTCAAGAAATTGCTGCACTATAATATGTTAAGAATGTGTTAAAAAATAAAAAAAAAGAAAACCACCAAACAACAAATCACAGGACGAGAACAACTAAATATATTAATTTCATATATTTGAATATGAAAGTCAAATGGAAAGAACAATAGCTTAGACAGTAGCATAGAACTTCAGCTTATTGCAGTACCTTTAATACTTCAGGAGTCTCCAATTCCCCTAAGTGCTTTACAAAGCAATGCTATAGTGATTGTGCAATCTGTCCAAATAAACCCTTTTAGGCACACAGCAGTTTTTCAGGACAAAAATTTAGAACTACAAAGTGGTTTAACTACAGAGATTCCACATAATCTCAAGACACCCATTGGGGTTTTCATAGCACTGAATTATCAACAGAAAGGGATGAAAAGTGTCATTCTTTGAGAGGAACTGACTTCATCAGTAGAAGTTTTCTACTTTCCTTTTAATTCCTAGCACTATGCGATGAAACACTATTGGTTTCCATAGCTTCAGTAAGATCAGGTTTCTGTTCCCTAAGCCCTCATGCAGAACGTGACTGTCTACTTCTGTCATAGAATTACATTTAAACGTGTCTTAATTTCCTCACTTTTTGCAGATAATTACATCGTGAAAGCTTCAGCGACGATCATGTCAAAGTTTTAAAAGTAGCCTGTCTCTTGAATAAGCTTTGCAATTCGTTCAATTCCTGTTAGTGTTTTACTCTTCTGTTTTTCCCACCCCCCTTATATCTAGTTAACTGTTATCACTTAGGGGATGCTTTCCTTGATCTGATTTTTCACTTTTGATTGTGTAGTCCTGTGAGCTCAGAAAGCTCTCAGGGTCTGGTTGATGAGAAGTCTAGTGCTAGCCTGGAGTGACACAATAAAGACAGATTTTTTTCAAGCTAAGGTAAACTTTTCACTCCCCAGAAGCAACATTTCCCTCCTCCAAAGAAGGTGCATCTGTGTTTTGATGAAATGTTTTGGATATTTAATTTTCTCCTATACTACTTTTCAGTTACTCATCAGACTGAGTTCTCTGTAACATTTGTTTGCTTTCATTGTATGTATCATACTAAAAGAGTACATATGTTCCTAATTTTTCTGTATGAGACAGAATAAGCAAGGTCATATGCTCCCATGATACTGGGAAAGACTATCCCTACAGATAATACTGAAGTAGGACAAGAAACACGTTGAAGAAAAAATAGTAGGCATACATGTTTGTCACAGCTTAGAAGCTGTTAATGTGAACTTAACAGAGATAAAATAATGAAAACGAAACCTGAAGAGAGCTCACATCTACCCTTCTGCATCAATCTGTGTGCAGGCAGAGGATGCACTAGCATTTTTTTCAAGAGACTACTTGACTTCGGTCATAGTTTCATTGTTTGTCTGCATTTGCTGATTTACGGTTTTGTAAATTTCACACTTATTATGAAAAAACAAATCCATTGGATCTTTTTAAAATTTTTCTTTGAATATTGTACTTCATCTGGGCAGAGCTGAGAGAACAATATCCCTCTACAGATAACAAGTGAGAGGAAACAGTTGTAGTCCTGTGTATTGTGGTTTTGTAATGAATGTGCTGAACCTGATAAGGTTCTTGAAAACAACAAATGGCACTGTGAGAGATGAAAATCTGTACCATATGGAGCATAATATAACTATGGAGTCTCAAAACTCTGACTCTGGGGAGTGTGCCAGCATACGTGGGAGAAGTGAGAATTTCATGAATTATGTTAGTCTTGAGTAGATTTGAAAGTACAAAAGAGTTCAACAGCACACTGATAAATATGCAAATGTCCTTGCTCACTGAATGAGACAGAGATGTGGCTTTGATGTTTAGGCTTTGGAAACTTAAGCTTTGGATAAAACACAGTAGAAGAAAAGTACAGTATACTATAGAAGGGGCAAATACCTGAAAACATGGCTGGAATGATTTAAGTCTAAAGAATGAATTAGACATGACAGGATTAGAAAGGTCTAGTATTAGGGTGGGAGATGGCCAAAGAACCACATAGTGTATGGCAGGAAACAGTTTGATTATTTAGAATGTACCACTTTTTCTCCAGCATATAAAGCCACCACTAGTATAAATGCCAGATTGTGGAAGAATTGAAAGAAAAATGCTGCCTTCTCTTGAAGATTTTAGAGCCTTGAGTAGGTGGGTTTAACAAACATTTTCTATCAAAATCCTGAATCAGATGGAAATGTTCTACATATTATAAAATCACCTATTCTTTTCAGAGGTGAAGCATTAACTTGTTAAGCTGTTGTTTGCAGTGTGGCTGTGTGCTGTTGAACTTTGCATTCTTGAGTGATGAGCAAAACACTCCCACTATATATATGCCATTGAACTAAGCATGGCTGAGGGAAAGGTAGAAAAAAATCTTCAAAATCCTATCACTTCACTTTTAGACGGCTAAAAAAAGAGTTGTATATTTGGGGTGAGAAGTATTTTGTGGAGAAAATTATTATTGCACAAAGTTTGGAGATGTACTTGGCACCTACTGATCTTTCCAGCAACCTCAGCTGATCATTCTCTTCTTAGGCTTGGTATATCTAAGGTTATTCCCTCCGTATAACCATCTTGGCAGACAAACTACGTAATCTTACCTGCTTTAGCACTGAGAAAAAAGAGAAAGCTCTTCAGAGCAGCAGCAAATCCTGGTCTGTATCTAATCATCCCATGACTGTCAAGCAGGGTCAGGGTTTTCATTTGTCTCATTTGTGAACTATGGTACTCGATTCACTCTACTTGCCCCAAAGCTCTTAGTGTTTTGTTTTCTTTTTTTTTTCCCCCCTGTCTCTTGCCAAAGAAATTAATTCTCCACAGTTTTCTAAGCTTGACTCATTCTCAGCTTTCACTTTCCCATGCTGTTGAGTAGTTCTTGGAAAAACCTAATATCGTAGAACAAGGGTGAATGTGATTAATGGAAGGAGGTGTTATTTTTTTTTGTCTCATGGAGGAAGGTGTTGGCTTTTTTCATCTGAAACAGAAGTATCATGAGGGAAGAATCCTAAGGGGAGCCAGAGCTGGTAGCAGGACTGGGGTGCTGCTGTTCTGTAAAACTGTTTTTGTTATTAAAAAGGTATGCTGTGAGACATTAATTTTGGACATAAAAAAATTGCTGAGTAATCTAGCCAAACTGTTTTGAATATCTGTTAAAAATGAAACATTTGTTTTGTATTTTACTTTTTATAAGATAGTTTCAGAAGTATGACTTCACTAATACAAAAATTAAAAATAAGTGCACAATTATGTGTCTCAGACTATATTTGATAGTTCAAGTAAGGGACATGGTAATTTTCACCATCTGAAATAAACTCAGTAGTAGTTTATGAATTAACATTTCCTCAAAGCAACATTTACTCACAGGAATGTGCTGCATTATAAGATTTGAAAAGCAAAACCAAGTAAATCTCCCTTTTTTAAAAAAAATAGGATAATTCCTAAGCCAACAGCACTATCAGAAAACTGTGCATTACTTACAGAGTGAGAAAGTGTCCTGCCTGTAGCAGCCACAGCTGAAAAGGTTTAGGATTTTGATGCATATATGTAAAATTCTTAAATTCTGTCAAATGCATACCAAGTCTACAATGACTTCAGAGGATATAAGGATTAAAGCCTATTGAAACAAAAGAAAATCAGCATTACTTAAAGAAAGGTTACAATTTATTGAACATACAGGTTATTAGTGCTCTTAAAAAGCTGAAGGATAATTCTCATTTTTAAGTTGAGCAGACAACTTTTTAAGGAATAACAAAGTTGATAGGGTCTTTGAAAGTTGTAACAAAGAAAGACAGGAGAGAAAAAAGGTAACTCTGTGAGTTTTCTCTTGACTAAGCTTGCTCTGACACAAACCTGCAAATTTAGGTGGCAATTCATACTTTAAAGCCATCTGTAAAGGATGTGAGAGAAAAGCATTCCACAAATTTGACTACAAACACTGGAGTAGAAGTAGGAAGCCTACAGAAAAAAAAAAAACAAACACACCCCCCCAAAAAAAAAAATTCTTGAGATATAACTTTAAGTATTTTAGGTACACTATTAAGAATAAAGAATATAGGCAGTGTTTTACTTAATACATAAAATTCTGCTTCTTATAAACATGAGGTTTGGCAAGAGAAGATTTTTTTAATTCTTGAAATTTTATAGGCAAACAGAATTATTAGAAGATTTCAAATGACAGATTAAGTTATTTATTATCTAATTAACCATTTTTTTCTATCACTTTTGTTCAAAAGTTTCAGCACTTTGTAGATGTGTAGTATTGCTGGCTTTTCACTTTCTCCTCTCTTCCCCAAGCAATAAAACTTTTCATAAAGAAACAGCAACTGCAAGCTCACAAAGGCAGTGAGGGTCAGGAATTTCAATTCTCTTTTGCATGATCTTATGAATGGAATTGAATTCTCCATCCACAAATATGTATGCTGCCACCACCCTTTAACTTCCCTTGTATTTACTGACAAGCTGCATTTTTTAGGGCCTAATGAAAGAGTTAGCATACATTTCTGTGATACTATGCTTGGATTTAAGTTTACTGTAAAGCAGGAAAAAAATCTTATATGATGGATACTTTATGTTCTTACTCAGACAAAACCCTTGAAACCAGTGGAAAGCACTGCAGGCTTGACTTATGTCAGTTCTTTTATTTGCGTACTACTCATAATTTGCAGAGTTCTGCTCATTACAGCTTTATTAACACTAACTTATGTTCCTTAATAGCTAAGCACAATGGCTCCCTTAAACCTTTAAGTTAAAAATATATATAAACACAAAGATAATTTCAGTAATAGAGTGTGTGGGAGTATGTGCTGTCACCTGAAACAGCTTTCAACCTCTGGTAACTGTTCTGGGAAATGCAGTTCCTCATTTCTGTCTTGGACTTTTGCTGACTGATGGACTCTGTGAAACTCCTGGTATGCTGCCATGACAGGGTGAGGTCATGGCAATAGTTTCATGAATTCTCTATAGTTCACATCTATGTTTTTTTTTCCTCTAACTTAAATGCCAGAGAGCTTCAAAATCATGTCACTTTAGAAGATTATCAGAAACTCTTTTAGGAGCACTGAAGTAATTATGTCATTCAAAAAGCATTCACGTGAGTTTTGCTGTCACTTTATTGATTAGAATAATAAAAATTAGAAATTAAAATGGAAAACTACTGCTCTGTGATTTTGGTATGCCTATTTAGTATGGTAAAACACAAATCACTTGGCCCTTATACAGGGAAGAACTCAGTCTGCTAATGTTCATTTCTTGGATTGTTCCATGATTTTGTTAAGGACTGAATGACTTTACAAAAATTGTAATCAAACTCTCCTCTAAGGCAAAACGCAGCTTTTGAGCAGAAAAAAAAAAAAAGGAAAAATAAAAGTGACAATGCTGTTTGCACAGAAGTCAGTGGAGCGCTTCTAAGGATTACTATCTGGGAAAACAAAAATGCTGCAGCCTGTTATATGGCTATGAAGGAGCAGCATGCTATATAGCTGTTCAGAAGGGTGTGTAAAACCAGAAGAATGCAAGGTGGAAGCCCAAGTAAGAAAAAGGATGGGTCTCATGGCCTTCTGGCAACACAAAACCATTACCTGCTGGGGATTCTTACTTTATTTTTCTGACCTTTATGTTGGCAGTATAGCAAGTCTTGAGGGAAGAGATTCATACTAGCCAGAACTTGTAAGTTTTATTTTCTTTCCCTGGCATATGAATCATCCATCATCTTATGCTGACCCTTCGTGTTATGTTTCAGTGTTTGCAGAAGGTATAACACCAGTCATCTGAAGTGATACTGTGCCTCTGTTGGAAGCTGTTTGCCTCTCCAGGGCCAGAAGAATTAGAGCCAGGCCTCTTCCCTACTCAGGCTGAGGTATAAAAAACTCAGCTGATCCCTGAGGAGGTGCAAAGCCTCGTCTGAGAAAGGCATAAAGGAGTCAGGCTTGTGTAGTAAACCTTAAGAAGAAGTACTGACCTTCCCTTCAGAGGAGAACAGGAAGGAGGCCTCTAGAACTGGGCTGGACAAAATTATCTGGATTTGGTAGTTAGACATAAGTTTGAAAAGTAAAGCTGGGACAAGAGAGAAATTTGAGCTTGATCGTAAATCCCCAAGAAGCATGAGATAACCAGCACAAACAGGAGGAAACTGAGGCAACACTTTAAGCCCAACTGTACATGTTGTTCTTTTTTGTGAGGCTGTGTGCGTGACTGAAACCTTGCAACAAAAGACAAGGAAGCTAGTAAGAAACTAAACTAACAATTAAAAAATACATTCACGCCTCTATTGCTGAGTAGTTTTATGCAAATCTCCCCTGGATAGCCAGTAACTAATTATATGAAGTTTTTATAGTAGTAAAAGTTTAAAACATGGACAAAGAAATGGCAAGATTTAGGTCAAGAGATAAATTAGCTAATATGAATTGAACATAAAATTATTTGAATCTGGACCCTTATATGTTTGAACAGACAAATAATGATGTTTGAGCAATGCCATTAAAGTTAGCAGGCTTGAGACTTCTTCAGAGGGTTTTTTTTGTCCCCTACATACATTTTGGGATTTTTGACTAAATCTCTCCTACCAAAGAATCCTGAAACAAAGCAGGCAAGCATATTGAGACCTAAGTATGAATCTCAGTTAAGAAGTATCAATGGAGTAACCCAAAGGTCTTCTGTTGCTTTACACCTCTTCTCTGTATCAGCTGCTATTAGTTCTTAAACATTTATTCGCATTGTCACCAAGCTTCTGAGCTCACTGTTAACATGCTTTGTAAGCATCCAAGAGAAGTAAGGCTTTGAATAGGTAGAGGACAGTGAATTAACTTGACAGATATTTATGGGGAACCACTCCCAAATGTGAGAGTCAGCATGAGAGAAAGCGTGAATGTTCCACCTCGGAAAATGCAGTGGCTAAGCTGTTGTTTTGGGCTGAGGGAAGGCAGACATTTTCATTGGTTAACATGAAATGACATGGAGACAGAGATATGCCAGGAAAGGCTGGCAATATTGATTAACACTCTCTTTTTTTTTTTTTTTTTTCCTGGGATGGGGACAAAGCATGTGTGACAAGTTAAGAGTGAGGAGCTAACCCTGGCAGAAAGGTTCAGGAAGTGTTGTACTAGTAGACAGTACTAAATTGGAACTTGGAGTTATAGCTCGTCAACTACAATGAGTTTTTAATATAACAACCATATGCTGATGAACCTGCACAGTAGTCAGATGGAGCATGAGCTGACAGATCTGTACATCAGTACTGCTGCCCAGAACTAAAATACAGTAGCTTTTAACCAGAATGTTCCTGACTACTTTTTCAACCCAAGGCTCTTAAAAGTCCAGTTTGCCCATGAATGATAGTAGCTATGATTTTAGCCTTGTTGGCCATGAGTTGAAGTAAAAAGACAGAAGAATTTTCCATGCAGTCAATGTAGACCCTTCAAGAATGACAGTGGGGGGAAAAAAAAAAAAAAAAAAAGATGATAGCTTTTAGCTTTTGCAGCGCAGTTTCTGGTGCAGGAAAGCCTTGCAGGGCAACACCTAGCTGCTGAGGCAGCTAGTGTCTGACAGCTTGTAGATCCTGTTGATCAAGTCAAGGACTGCAGCCAGAAATATTGCTTGAAATTTTCTGGATACAAAAGTGCCAGTGAGGAGTGCTGCCCTGTTCTTTTAAAATGTTATTCCTAAGGGAGAGAATCAGAACAGTCTTGCAGTATAACAGATGCACATTTATGGATAAATGTCAAGGGCTAGCACAGATTCTCCTGAGAAGTCTGTAGCAGTTTTACCACTTCACTGATTACAGTCAGTATTGCTATATTTTTAGTTTAAAAAGTTAATGGAAAAAAGTATGGTAGGAGGAAAAGAGTGCAAGGAAAATGTGCAAACTTTTCAGAAAATATTTAATAATAAGTATTTCTTAAATTTTCTAGAAATTTCCCCTTGATTGTAGTACTGTTTTAAGGTTTTTGTTCTAGGCTTCCTCAGTGTGTATAAGTATGTATTTTTTATTGTTATGTGTTGAAAGATTAGCTTCAATAATAATATGACATATAGAAAACCAGGAAAATATTCTTAAAGTATTTTTAGAGTGTCTGATGGTGTAGAATGCGCTGTATAATTAGGCATGTGTTAAAATATTGGGAAAATAACCTGAATCTGAGATGATCCTAGTGATGAAAGGGAGATTAAATCAGAGATTTATAATGCTGGCCTGGAGGTGTTTATTAACTCTACAGAAAATATATGCAGAGAGTTTCATTATTATAACGTTTTTCGTATTATAGCTAGCTGAGAAGCATCAAGATACATGTAGTTTTAAATCCTTCTCCTTGGATTATATATTAGTTCAGTATTGAAAATTTATTCACAATTATATGCTGGTAGCAGAGCTGCAGATTGTATGCACTCATCTTGAGTAATGAGAACTGCATCGTTTGTGAACGTAGAATTCTGATAACACAACTGAGAATTTGACATACTGCAGGCAAGCAACAAACAGGCTTTTGAACACAAAATGCATTGTATGACTGACCTATCAATTGAAGTACAGTTCAAAAATGCAGAAATGAGATATGATTTAAATAAAAGTATGAAGGTGTAAATTTTATTACTAACTTTTCTCATTAAGACTGAACTGGATACCTGTCCACAAGCAGCTGTGAAGGAAACAAACTCCCAATAATCTGAGAAGTTGATGAAATAATAGAAAAGATTTTTAGTGCCTTTCATTTGCAGTAGTGTACATATTCTGCAATATTGATAGTGTTACATCACTGTGATAAGACTAAGTGACTAATTATAAAAATATTTGAGAATGAGTGACATGTTAAGGTATCAAGTATTGCCTTGAAATTTGAACACTCCTATGCATGGGGACATTTTAAACCTGCATCTACCTTTCTATAAGTAAGAAAAAATCCCTTGCAAAAACAGGAAGTTAGTTTATACAGAAAAGTGTAATAACTAATATATACTTCAAACAAAGGCTTAGAATTGTGGGTTTGAATTATATGTCAAAACCAATGACTTAATTTTCAATGGTATGCTGTATGTATATGTGTACATGCCTATCAGTCTTTCATAATATTCTCATAGGTAGTACAAGCAATAAGTGGGTTTATAGAGTAGACTCTCATAAAGTGTCTTTCAAACATTTTGTTCTAGCAAATCAGTAAGGTGAAATAATCATGTTCTGTGGATTTGTTTGTGTTGGGGTTTTTGATTGTTTGTTTGTTTTTTAAAGAATGTGAGCCTGAGCAATCATCACTTTTCAACAGAAAGTAGGTTACTTAAATACTTGAGAGCTAAATGTTATCTGCTGTTTCTGTTTATAAATTGCACTGTTTTTTTTAAGTCTTTTCAAAGGTCTGAAGTGTTTTTAGCTCCTAGCTCTCATTGACTTGGATAAATTCATATTGGAGTTCTGATGCTAATTTATTGAACTGCTTTTGAAAACAATTAAATTTAGGTCAAATCCTGTTTCTGTAGGAGCATCCATTAACTCTGCCATTAACTCTGGGAAATCTTGTGTTCACAGACTCTGTTCTTTAACTGACAATTAATGTTTTCTGACTGAGTCACCTGCCTTCAAGTGTAGAGTTGCCAAATAAAGTGCTTTCTTTAAGAAGCAAGGATACTTTGCTTTTGCACTGCAAATAGTTCTGTAGAAATCTGGCATCTGGTGAAGCATTTACTCTTTTATTTTTCCAGGGGAACTCTGGTCTGGGATTCAGTATTGCTGGAGGAACAGATAACCCACACATTGGGGATGATCCTGGGATATTCATTACTAAGATTATACCAGGAGGAGCTGCAGCAGAGGATGGAAGACTCAGGTAAAAAAAAATTTAAACATTATGTATATCTTGAAATAAAATGTATCATTATTATAGACCATTCTCTAGGATTTAAATGCCAAGAGGGTCTTTCATAGGGTCAGGTGAAATAAATGACATGACTAGTCTCCTTTCTACTAAAACAAGAGAACAGATTTAAATAGCTTGAAACAACTGAATAAGGTTAGTTAAGTCTTATATATAGGGACATTTGCTGGTACTACCTCCATCTTTTTACCAGTCATTTCATTTAGTATAACAGGAAAGATGTGGACAGGAGGAGTAAACAGGCATATCAGCATGGAAGTCTTCTCTGCTTGGTCTTTGTATGTTCATGACTGAAGAACTATGCATTGGTGTTATACATTAAGGCAATCAAGACTTCTCAAACTACAGACATAGTTAAATACTCATAGCTAATTGTAGATGCTTCCTGTTATTTGACTGCAGTGGTGAGGTATGCTTACTGCTGTTTCCAAACATATTTTTTGTTCTGTGAGTATGTGATGGCTATGTTCAATGTTCTGAGTCACCTTCAGAGTAATCTGCTGCTGTAGCTCCTGACATGGACACACAGGTTGCTTGTTGTGGTTCCCAAATACAGGATAGCACATTGCTTAAACAAGAATAACCACAGAACTGCTTGTGCCTCTCTTTCCTTATGGACTGAATGCAGAAAGACTTCTGTCTATCACAGAGTCTGCCACCCATCTGTCAGTCATGAAGCCTGCTGATGCTCCAAAAGGCAATTTAGCTGGAAAGACCTGGATACAATTCTGAAGCTTTCATGATCTCAGCACTGGAATCTAAGCTCTAGGAGCCTTTGCCAAAAACAGATGGTCTAAAATTCATGAAATGTGACCAGATGGTAGCAATAACTTTTTTTCCCAAAGCCTTTTCCCTTAATTCAAAGTTAAAAGTAGGAGGCATTGGCCAGTTCTTAGAGCAAGTTTGGGATATTTCTTTTAGTAGGTTAGTAATTTGATTTTGGAAATTATTCTTATTTTTTACTGTGATAGTGATGGGGAGTCATGGTTGTTGGCTGTGCCTGAAGAATTTACAATCTAAATAAGATTGCAGACAAAAGGAGTAGGAATAATCTTATGTAACTTTATGACTAAAATGGAGCTATCCACTCCTAAACTAGTCATCTTAGAGTCTCCTAATAGTCAGTCAAGAAAATCCAAGGCATTTCTAGGTTGTGATTCATCTCATCCTAAAGTCCATGTCTAAAACAGAACAGAAGAACACATCTTAAAAGGGCCTATATTTTCACTGGTGACTCAAATGAAAAAGAATTTCTTCAACTAGCTCATCTGTAGTGACCTATACTGTAAATGTGCATTGGGCCAGAGGAGCTTCATGCAAAACACAGCATAAGGGAACAGTAGAGTTTGAAAATCACGCTATCACATTTGACATGATGAACAGCATTAGAGGAGTCTTAAACCTGCATCTACCTTTCTACAAAAAAGAAAGGTCCCTTGAAAAAATATTGTCTTTTTAGTAGAGTTTATGATTACTTTTGAAAGCATTTTATTTTAAGCTATTAATAAGACAGAAGCCATTGCAGTATTTTGTCATGCTATGTTTGAAATAAACTATTTCATAACTCATTGCTATACTAATTAACTGTTGTAAATTTAACTTGGGATTATTTAGTAATTACTGTGTTGTAAAGGTCTTAGACTTAGTAAACCTGCGAAAAAATAGCATACTAACGCAATTCTTTAATCCATGCTAAGATTAGACCTGGCAAACCATGTTTTGTAATAAAAGTTTAGTAGTACAAGTACAGGTATCTTATTACTAAGACTGAGATGATATTCCTAGAGTCTAGTATTTGTTAGTACATTTTGAAGTAAAGAGATAAATTGATAAGCATGTATTTGGAATGGTGTTTTTTCCTATTCTCACTGATAAACAGATTTCTCAAAGATTCCTTCTTTCCTTGTTTTATCTGGTATAAGTGGGTTTCACTTAGAGAAGACACAATCCTGTCATGTTTTAGGAATACCTGAAAATGTATTTATTAATGATCATTACTAATCTGCCACTGAAGAGCTATCCTGAGGCAGTATCCACTGATTTACATGACGATTCATTTTATAACATAGGAAGTTTATCAGCTAAGGCCACTCTAAAAGCTCAACAATATGCAGTAGCATCTGTCAAGAATACAATAACCTAGGTTCTTATCAAAATCCCAGTTTTGAATTACCTGAGAGTAGGAGATCGGTGCTTATGGACAGAAAACCTATATAATTTCTTGTGTCCATTTTTGCCTACGACTCATCCTGCAGATACTTTATATTATATAGCAGTGTGGACTGTTGGAATTGACTTTTGAACTGACTTCTAAATCTAATGGTTTTAAATCATAAAACCCTATAAAATCACTTCTACTGCAATTTACATGAAGTCTGTTTGATCTAATTTAGCTGAGTAAAGTTCTTCAAATAGCAAGACTGTGACAGTGTCCTGCAGGAAATCTGAGTTAATGCTACAGACCCTTGCAAATCTTTTACATGTATGTAGGGGTTGAAAAGGGGAGTAGTAGGTCAACTGAAGTTTCACAACTGAAGCTTGTTTTTTTGTTTTGTTTCCAACAAAAGCAAATGCAACCTCCCGCACCCGGGAAAAAGTAACTCTTCAGTACACAATTTATGGTTGTAAGTACATAAATGTCAGGTATAAATATCCGATGGGAGGGAATGAAGACACAGGAGCCAGACTTTTATTATTAGTGCCCAGTGACAGGCCAAGAAGCAATGGACACAAAACACATGAAATTCCATCTGAACCTTAGGAAACACTTTTGTACTGTGAGGGTGATTGAATCTTGGCACAGGTTGCCCAGAGACGTTCTGGAGTCTCCATCCTTGGAGGTATTAAAAACGTGACCAACCATGTTCCTGGAGAACCTGTTCCAACCAGCCTTTCTTCAGCAGGGAGGGTTTGACAAGGTGATCTCAACAGATGCTTTCCAACCTAAACAATACTGTGATTCTGTAATTTGCACCTGAGTCAGCAGTGTGCCCTGGAAGCAATGAAGGCCAGCATGGAGATCAGAAGAGATACACAGAGAAAGGACTAGAGGCAATAAGCACATGTTGCGATAAGGGAAATTCCAATTGGGTCTGAGGGGAAAAAAATATAATCTTTTTTATTGGGCTAATAAGGTACTGTAACTCGTGGTTCAGTGAGATGATGGGATCTCTATCTTAAGAGGGCTTCAAAATTCATTTCGACCAAGTCCTGAGCAATGTTCTTGAACTTGCAAGTTGGCCCTGCTTTGAGCAAGAGTTGGACTAGATGACCTTCAGAGGTCTCTTTCAACCTAAATTGTGCCCCGATTCTGAAGATTATCCCTATATATAAATCCTGTGTATGAGACTCGAACAAAGGTGATTAGGTTTCTGGATTTTTTTCCTTAAGTGGAGAATGGTACCTTTCTTGAGAGCAGGTACAACACATAGTGTGGGTTTGTATTGCTTCATGGCTCATATCTCTACTTAAAAAGTAGTAAAAGTTATCGGCCACTTTAGAGTATATTATTTTTAGTAAAACATTCCTGGTTTTGAAAGATTTATTGAACTTTTAAATACTAATCATAGAAGCACAGAATTGCAGAATATCTGAAGTTGAAAAGGACCCATAAGAATCATCAAGTCCAACTCCCTGCTCCTTGCAGGAATGCCTAAAATTAAATTATATGACTAAGAGCATCGTTGAGACACTCCTTGAACTCTGACAGGCTTGTTGATGTGATCATTTTCCAGTATTCCAGTGACCAATCACCATCTTAGTGAGGAACCTTTTCTTAATGTCCAACCTGAACGCAACTTCATTTCATTTCATGTCCTGTCGCTGGTTGCCAGAGAGAGATTAGCACCTCCTCAGAAGCTGCCTCCCTTGAGAAAGTAATAACTACTATGTTTAAAAACTACCCTGCCTTAAATGCACTGATTTCTAGAACTAGTATGAGAACTAATACACTGCACAACTCAGGTTATAGAAGACACTTTAGATAAGTACACTATCTCCTAATCTTGCAAAATACAGAAAGCTGTGGAATCTTCTATGAGGTCCACATAATATATAAAAAATAATTTCATATATAGTAAATAATATATAGTATATAATTTAATGGAATAAAATTTAATTCATTTTAGATTTGATT
Organism: Ceryle rudis; assembly: GCA_033439905.1. Taxonomy (NCBI): domain Eukaryota; kingdom Metazoa; phylum Chordata; class Aves; order Coraciiformes; family Cerylidae; genus Ceryle; species Ceryle rudis. Next base: position 160,896 of record JAAGNO010026745.1, on the reverse strand, counting down.
ACTTTATCTAAATGTGAAGCTAATGAACTTAGTACTCTGATTTTTTTTCTTTTTTTTCAAATGCTGAATACCATGTTTCTCTGAAGTTTTGAGTTTCAAGTCAGTGACAGAGAATATAAAACCTCCAGAAGCAACAACCATTCCCACTGAGTTGAAGGAGGAATTCTCTCAACAGTTTGATCTTTTATGACTTTTGATTCATAAAATCTTCAGATTCTATCTCACAAATGTCAGTTATCCATGGGCTAACCTCTACTTTTTAATAAAGAGACATTGAATTTAGACTTCTTTTACTCTCTGGAAGAAAGAGAATTCCAGTAATCTTTGTCTCAGTCCATTTTATTGTTTTAGTTGACTTTGTGTCAAAGAAAAAAAAATACAGTGGTTGGCTCAATTGCCTAGATAAAGCAAAGAACTTCAATATGCTATGTCAGTAGTTCCTTTTATTGACACTTACTGATCATAAGTGAAATTCTGGCTTCTAAAAAGCAACACACATCTAAAAAAAAAATCTGTTTTTCTATGAAAACAAGAGCGATCAGCTTCTGGCACTAGAAGCACAGTGTAATGGTATAATTTGATTGAAAAAAAACCAAACAACATTAGTAAAGGAATAATGAAAAGCTTTCAGTTTTGACCAAGTTTAAAAGAGCAGAGACTCCCAAAATGGGATTTTATTTTCAGCAATAGTAAACCAAAACTGATTTGAGTCAAGACTCATTCTTTCTGTTTATAGATTCTCACAGTCCAATTCTGATCTTATGGTGAAGGTATTTTTCTCAAAACTACAGGAATGAGTGGGTTGTATGAGGTCCTTATTTATTGCTACCAGAAAATATGCTTTTCCTTTTTATGGAGGCATGTTTGGAAATGTGAATTCTAAAAGGTCTTAGGATCTAAAAAAAAAATCCAAACCCAAATGTAAGTCTTGGATAGAACAAGGATTCAAATATGTTTTACACCAATCTCTTGGTTATAGGAATCTTACTGCATCTATGATTCAAAAACCAGTTATTGCATATGTGACTGAATGTGAATGAATTTATTGGCAGGACTGTGAGATAGATTTGGACAGCCTTGAGCTTGAATTTCAAGGGTTAATGTTGTACCAAAGGTTATTTTGGTATTTGAGGAGGAACTGTACTCCAGAGGAAAGAGGGTTGATGTGAGGAGTGAGTCAAAGGGAAGAAAGTGGTTATGCCTGGAGGCACATTGCCATGGTAAGCTGCCCAGACCGGTAGCTGTTTCATTCATTCTTTATTCTAGGAAAGTGGTTTCCAGGCTCTTTCCATTTGTGAAGCTATCAGATTTTTTTTTTTTTTTTCCTTAGGAGTGTGGATATTTGTAAGGAGAAGTTAAACAAGTTAAGCAAAGTAGATTGATTGAGAGGTACCTCTGTCAGACTAATCAGAAACAGCACACGTACCCTCAGCTATCTGAATACCGTAGCTTAAAAACTAAGGCTGTGCAGTGTTGATCTTTCTTTTGTAAATATGTCTTTCCTGATATTAATTTAATTGCTGATTATCAGGAGGTTTTGGATTGTGAAACTGCAGCATTTTCAAGGCATGCTGTGTTGTTCTACCACTACCATAACATAGCCACAATGTTTTTTGGGTTGGTTTTTTTTCCCCCTAGCTGACAAAATGATACAGCGTGGGTGAAGGAACGTAATACACATACTAACGGGAGGAGACAAAAACCAAAATAACTTGCCCTCAGTCATCTAGTAAATCAGAGAGAAAGCTTGGAATAGAATAGTGATTCCTTCTCTCATATTTCTGTGCCTTACAGGCTTCAGTTAAATGCCTACCAGCAAAGGTTTTAAACAAATTAAATTTGTGTTCCCTTCAGTTGTCAACTAACCCACTGTGATGTGTCAAAGCATTATAAATGTAGCTATGTATATACAGTAAGAGAGGAACTCCAAAGATAAGACCCTTTCTCATGCATATTTCTGTTAATAAAAAGTAAAATCAAGAAAACTGAATGTAAAAGTAAAGATTTCTTTTTGATCAGATTTTTTAAAATATTTGTGTTTCACTAAAGATGAACAGAGAAGAAATATTACCATTTCATGCTATGTATTCAGAGCTTGAAAACTGTAATTAAGAAACATACTGGTATAACTATTTTGTGCAGTTTACCTGAGAAACTCAAATGAAAGAAAAAATGGAGGAAACAGGAGTCCCAGCTAGAGAGTTGGCTAGATAAAGTACCTACACCAGTCTTTGCCCCATGGGCTGTGCTGACAGTGTTTTGCCTCTGATGAAAAGTCTGAAACCTAAATCCCTCCGGCAGCATCAGGCACACAGTTGTTGCCCGTTGGTATCCATTTGTAGCTCTAGATTGCTTACTAAGAACTGAATTGGAAGTGATAATAGAGGCTTTTTCAGATTAATGTGAAGAGCTATTCCCAGGAGAGATCATGTTCTTTACAAGTGTCTCATGTGTCTCTAATCCAGCTTGGGCAATTGGATTTATTTCACCATCATTATATATCAAAACAGAAGTGTGTCTGCTTTATGATTCACTGCCTAAATCCCTGTTTGTTAACTTCTGATCTTGTATTAAACCTATCAGTACCAGGTCTATGTGCATTGCAGTGGCATACAGCCTGTTCAGGATGTTATTATAATTACAGTGCTGCCACAGAACACTGATTCATATCTGCACTGTTTACAGGCCTCTGACAATGCTATTAGTTCAGTACATAATTTAGTAGTAAGTTAATAAAGAGACATTCACCCCATTAGGTAAAACATACTTGTTTTGCAGACAGTCATAAATTAAATCATGAATTATTGACTGCTTACTCTGTCCTGGTTTGTGTTAGGAAATTTGATCTTATTAACTCTGTTTATCTGTGTATTTGTGCGTATCATTTCTTGAGCTACTGTGGAACTAAAAAAAAAATCATAGAATTACCACAGGGAATCTACATGAAAAAAAAAGGCAGGTCACAAAATCAAAATCCTATTTTCATATATGAATTTTAAAGTGGAACATGTCTTACCATGGCTCAAGTTTTAAATTATCAACTTAAACATCTTTTCCTCAATAGAATGCGTTACCACATAATTCTCTTCTCTTTTGGCTTCACCACTTCACTTTTCTTTAGCTGAATCCTTTTTTTTTTTCTTTTTTTTTTTTTCCTCATGTGGTTTGCATTCCTTATTCAGTATTGCAGAGCCCTAGTGTATCTCTGATTGTATTTCTGCTTTTCCAATTTTGAAAATAAGTTGTTAGGGTGTAAAAATTCTCTTATGCAGTGCAAGAAAGGAAAGGGAAATTATGCTTTAACAGATGAATTCTCAAGTAAAGAGAACAATTTAATGGGAAGAAAAAGGTATCTCTCTGGCTTGTGACATTTGAAACGGATGAATTTTAGAGGCCTCTTTATAGACAGCAGTGAAGGACAGTTTTGTAGAAGTTTTCTTTTGTAACACAAAGAATCACCATCTTCCCTTGTTTCTGCCATGTTTTCCTCTAATTAAACCCCCTTCTTCTGAATAACAAAGTAGCGCGTTATTTCAACTTCAGATACGCTGCTGTCATACAATGCCCATTGCACTAGTTATTCAATGCAATGATACTGAACTGGTTAACAGGGCTCCCTCCCAAGAGTTCCTTTAGTACCCATCCTGCCTGAAATGACAGTCACTCCAGAGTGCTGCTGCAGCAGCAGAACGGCACCATACAGCCAAATCCAAGTGATTATTTCATCAATATGTTTGCCTTGCTACTGCAGTTAGGAATTTAAATAGCTCAGTGGTAATTTATCTAGAATAAAAAGCCTTCTGTGGTTACATACCTTAGAAATCATCAGCTCTCTATGGCGTCTAGCATTTAGTCAAGGAAAAAATATTTCACATCTGTTCCTGTACTCGACAGGTGTAATCCTCTGGGGTACTGCTGAATTCTTCATTTCTTTCAATTTCCAATTAACCAGAAACTAAAATCTTGGATGCAAAAGAAACTCACTTAAACTATAATTAAAGAAAAACCAAAAGTTCCTTATAACCAGCGAAGATCTGATCCTAAAACATTTAAGAAAAAGCTTAGTCAGCTTTTGGCTTATGACAGCCAAACCCACCAATACTCGGTGAGACAGTCTGTTCGTATGCTGTCAAAACTGTTGGCTGCAGTTTGAATAAACACTTTGGACTTTCAGACTTTAGCCAAACCACATTTCCTGACAGTACCTCCTCACTGTTGTCACATTCCTTACTCCACTTGCACTGTTACTGTTAGAGCAGGGGGGTTAAATGTATTTCCTTGTGGCACGTGAGTTTTAATAACTTGCAAGTTGTGTGAGGACTTTGTTTGAATGTGTGGCTCACATCATGCCATTCTGCATGTTATTCCAAATCATAGTATTGCAAAAAGCAAGTTGTTTTCTTTTTTTTCTGCTTACCTATTTGCATTCTACTCAGAGTTGCACCTAAATCTATGTTAAGTGTGTAGCCTAATGGTACTGCTGCTCTGAAGCTGCTGAAGTTTCTTACTGAACCTGAACTACACGTTTTTTCCTCCTTTTTAAAAATTTGTTTTGTTTTGGTTTTGGTTTGGTTTTTTTTCTTTTTGTTTTTTCTTTTCTAATGCTACACCTTTGTTTGGAATACCTTTTCTCAATGAAACCGGAGCGGAAGGGAGGGTTTTAAACTTGTTAGTGCAAGTGCCTGGGAGGCAAGACTGCTTCGTTTTGTTCTCAACTTGCTATGCCTGATCTGTGACAACACTTTTCTTCTTTTGTGCTAGTTTCTCCATTTGTAAAATGGGTATAGTAATGATTATCTTTGCCTCACGGGGGTTGTTGGGAGGCTTAAACGAGTTCATATTTGCAAAGCACTTTGAGAGCCCCAGATGAAAAGTGCTTGTAAAAATACTGAATCTGGAATTGCCTTCTGGGTTATCTGTTGTAACTGGTTTTCCTGCACAAACCTGAATTAAGCTTCAGACAGTGCTAGTGTCAGCTGGGAGGATTTTAACCACGAGCGAGGAACAACCGAGGAGTTAGTTCGGTGCATTTACAGGCAAAGCATAGACTCAATCCCAAGGAAGCACCTCATCCTTCCCCAGGCTGGACACACCAAGGCTGGGCCGTGGCAGCTGCTCGTCCTCCGGGCTCCGGGCGTTGAAGCCCCCGCACGGCGCTGGAGCCAGCTAAACCGGAGGGCTCGGAGGGTAAGTCAGGGTTTCAAAGCCGTCCCTGCCCTCTACCACACCTACAGAGCCTGGCCTCGGGCATCTTCCACTACCTGCAGAGCAGCCCTGCAGCTGGGAGGAGCTTTGCAGCTTCCTGGTGCCTTCATTCATCTTCAGAATTTACAGGGTTTTGTTTTTCTTCCCCCTTTCTTTATCCCAACACCTTCCTCCCAAAACACCCCACAGCTACCTACACCTCTTTTTTCTTATGCTTCGCCTCTCTGCTGTCCCACTTCGGCCTCTGGCTTTGAAGACCTACACGAATACTTGTTCTGTGAGGGAGTTTTCCTTTTGGCCACCATTAGAGGCTGCTGCCTCCGCCGGCTGCCAGAGCCGCCCAGACCAAGCCGAGCTGCCGACGGAGGCTGGATGCGCTGGGAGTTTCAGCGCTCGGTTGCTAGTGGGAGTAGTTTGAAAAGGAAAGCATCGTACATGGCAGTGGCAGGAGACGAGACGCAGAGAGACTGAGGATAACTGGGGAGTTAGAGAACGGACGGAGGAATGGAAAAATGTGGTAAGAGCAAAGGATGCCAAAGTTGAGGATTGAGCCGGATGAGAAACGCAGAGGGAGAAGAAACTCAGGGGGGGGAGAAGCCATTTAATTTGGGGTGTGTGGGGGGGTGTGTGTGTGTGTGGATAAAAGAGGAAACAGTAGTTCGTATAGATCTCACGAAAGACGTTAAAATAGAAAAATTGACACAAGTTTGAGAGCCTATTTCAGGGAAGCCTTCTGGAGCCCCTGCCAGCCCCAGTGTCCTGCCCACCCTCTGCATTCCCCCTCCTCTTCCTGCCTTCTCCTGCCTGCACTTAACTGCCTGCTTCCTCTGCCGGCCCCTCGCTCTCCTGAGCTCGCAATCAAATAAAAGCATTTATACAAAACCAGTGGGCTTGTCAGGCCTGCTGGATGATCAATCGCTAACTGGGCATTTGGCCAGTGACTGCTGATTTTATCTGGTGGAGCTACTGGCCTGAATCACCTCACACTTGTCACTGTTCTCAACTATTTCAAATCTACTGTTTTTAGTAAAGTCATACTTGATTTCCAGTAAGTTAAGGTGGGAATCTCAGGTCTGATAAGTATGAAATGGTCTTTTATGGGTGGAGAATTGTTTTGATTTGTCTCTTTATACTGGTGTATAAAAAGCAAAGGGGAAAGGCTCATCCCCAACCCAACAGCTTTACTTTTGACATAGGTTTGTGTATTACAGTCCCTAACCCTGCTTGAAGAGCATGTGACTTTTACGCTGAGGGGAGAGGAGTCTGGCTTATGCAGGGGATGTTTTAAAAGGAATAATGTGTGAAGTGAAAGATCATAAACTCTACAAAGTTACTATAGGTGTGGCTTACCTAGCAAAAGACTTAATTTGCCTTGAGTTGTGCTAGCCAAGCAGTAACTGAAGGCTTGATGTCACAGAAAATAATTTCACGATAAATTGTTTAGAACAGCTGTACCTGCAAATGCATTATACAGCAGCAAGATATCATTCTGCTTTCAGGATGTTTGTGATGAAGAAAAAAAAAAAATAAAGGGACAAGTCCTCCTGTGGTAGATATACTTAGGCTTGACTTTTTAGAAGAGTTCATGCTTGAGTCTGTCTGTATGGAAATTGAATGGGTGTCAGCTACTCCTCCCTCCGTATAGCTACACCCCATGAGATGAGCTACCATTAGATAATAACTACTTCCCATTCTCAAGGTGTAAGGAGATGTGACTCTTCTAGAAGGCATTAAACAAAGTGATGTTTTGCTTCTCTCCTGATTCTGCCTTGGGTTTGTCTGTGAAGCATCCTTAACCTCTCTGAATTTTATCAAACACAAACACTTTCTTTGTAGTGATGTTGTTGGCTCAACCTTTGAGTGGATATGTGAGAAATTTTAACTTCGTGGGGTTTTTTTTTCCATAAGGTGTGGATACAGAGAATGATATTTGGAGCTAATGTGGAATTTACCACCATTTTTGTTTCTTGATTGTCAGCTGTTGCATGAGGTCATCACGAGTAAATTTTAAATAATAGCAAGTCAATACTATGCAGTGATTATTCATATAGTTGATGAAGCTTCAGGTTTTATTTAGCTTCACATAATAATAAGGTCACGTTATTGATTTTGAAATTAGTATTAGTTTTGAAATGTTGGTACCAAACTCACTCCTATAGTAAAAATTACCTCAGATAACTGCTTACCAAGTTGTGGTTTTTTGAAATCAGTAATTTAAAATATAAATGCTTCGTGCATTTGGCAGTAGTAAATTTTTAGAAGTTTTCATTATATGTGACTATTTAAATTATACAGTTTCTTTATTTGTCTTGTAGTTATTTAAATAATTTACTTTTTAAGTCTCCCTTGCCCTTTGAGCATTTCTTAGTAGAGTCCTGGCTGCATCACTACATAGCAAATTGCTATTTACAAATTTCAGGTCTATGTTAGAGCTGAGCAAACATTTTTTTTTTCATACAAAATGAGGTCCAAATTGCTTTACAGTGGCAAAGGGAAAACTAAATCAGAGCTTCCTTCGTTCATGAAAATACTGGCAAAATCACCTTTCAGCTCACCTCTGAAGGGAAACCTGTATGCACCATCATTCTCTCTCTGGGGAACATCTTCCAGAGGACTAATCCGATCATTAAACTGGAAGGTCTATGAAATCAGTGTATTTTACTCTTTCCTTCCAAAGTTGTTTCACTTCCTCAAAGACAAGTAAATGTTAATGGGGTCAGAGCAACTTTATAGTGAGCGTGCTGTTTTGAGAGTCAAATAAATGTTGTGCAGGAGGGTTTCCTCTCTATGGACATCCTGAGCACTGCTCAGCAGCAACGTTACATGCAGCTGCATTGGTTTCTACTGTTGCTACTATCTCTGTAATACATTTAAAGATTTCATCTAGTCAGTGCAAGAGGCAGAGTTTCTTTCTACTCTTCTGATTAAGGATGCTTTCCTGAATAATGGGAGATTTTGACTGCAATTTAAGAGCATTACATTATACAAAGTACAACAGCTTCAGTGATGGAAGCAGAGGTAGCTGAAGTGTTTTTTCTAGGAGATGATATTGGATGATAAGACAGTAGATTGTTGATTTTAGTTTTGTTTACTTGACTGTCTAATCTTTTATTTTATTTTAATTCAAAGGGTATTAGAATGAAATTTATTATTGGCTTGACTGGTGAATTTATTCAGCATAAAACAGTGTAATTTTTGTCAAGAAAAAAAACATCATGAAAACAACTTTGATCTGAACTGCATTTTTCTTCAGGGTTTAGTTATAAATCTGTAGGTGTTACAGCCAGGAGGCATTCAGATAAATAGATGAGTGGTAGTGTCTCCATTGCTAAATTATATTAGTGTTACCAGCAGTTCAACTGTATGCCTTTGGCCTGAAGAGTTTGTTGAGCAGGGCTTTTTTTCTTAGGATGAAAATTAATTTACAAGATATATGAGATTATGCCTTGTTTCCTAACTACAGGAGAGAAACAGACTATGCAGGGACCAATGTTTGTATCTCTCCCAGTGAAATGGTTTGAGGACATGAAATGAAACTAATAAGCAACAGGTTGAACATCCGTAAGGAGATATTCATTTAACTGGTAGCAATGACATGGAATTCATTAATAGAAAACGCTGTGGATGTTGAAAATATATGTGGGTTTTGAAAGCAGTTAAACAAATTTGTGGAAGATGAATCTACCCAGGATTATTAAATACAAAACAAAAAAAAATGTCTCCGACTCAGGAAAGTCCAGAATTGTCAGCAGCTGAAAATATATTCTGGGTGAATACTGGGTTAATGCTTTTACTTTACCATCTGGTACGGTCACTGTTGGAAAGAAACAGCAGGTTAGATGGACCCCTGGTCTGGATTATCGCTTCATATAGTTTTTATTTTTAGGTGAGTGAACATCGTATACCACACGTTTTAGCTCCGCTCTTCCCTACAGGCAATAGGGGCAGCAGCATTTCCATTAGGCAAAGGGCTTGATTTCTGGGTTAGCTGCCTGGACCTTGGCAGGGATGCAGTCGGTAAGGTTCAACTGGGTGGTTCCAGTGCCAGACTTAGTGATGGCCATCTTGCCTTGATGCCTAGTTGTGTGTCTCTGCAGCAGTCCTGCTGCCAGGGGCAAAGGTCTCTGATCTCAATCTATAGCAGAGGTTTTTGAGCTACAGGGTTATGATTGTTCATTCCTCATCTCTATTTTTATTCCTGTTGGTACCCATTAATGGACCCCCTCTTGAAATCAATCACTGCATGGCAGGTTGTGCAGGAACTCCAGCTAGTGCTAAATGAGCTCAGCATTACAGAGTTGCATTAATATGTCCTTTTACCAGTGGTAATTGGCTGTAGGTGTATGGAAAATATCGATCCAGTTGCATTTCCATGCTAGATCTACTCTGTCATGTCTGAGCTGGGTTGGATATCTCTGCATGGGATTTCACTGTGTCAGTTTGAAGTAATATGAGCTGTCTTTGAGGTCAGACTCTGTTAGATTCTAGATATTAGCTTGGTGGGTATTTTCAACCAAGAAGTGTATATAAACACGCCCAAACAAACAGACATTCTGTGATGAAGGCACACTGCCTAAAAGGATAAAAGGATCTGTTCAGTGTGACAGAAAGAGTTAACTGAAGGAGAGCCCTAGCCTTGCCCCAGGAAGTTCTCAGAACTAGGCTAGAATGCAGAAATGATCCAAAGTATTTTAAACAACAGATAAAATGCTTCTTAGCCAAGTTTCTGCCTGGAGTGAAGTCTTACAGCTGAGTATAAGACCTTTAAAAAAAAGGGGAAAAAAAAGGCAAACGCTGATGCATCCTCTATTGAAACTATGTGAATAGGAACATATTCAAGCTTCTAAATATATTTTCTTCTAACAGTGTAAAGGCTGCAGGGACTTTTCCATTCCTAATTATATAGTGCAGTATGCTGTCTTTTTCTGACTTGCAACTTCAAAAATAGAAATTAGAGTCATAAATGAAATGCGGGCAGAGGACTAGAGACTGTGTATATGATGAGGAGCTGCTCTGCTAATATTTTTACTGATACTGTTACCAGTCACTTGTGCTTTAAATTCAATTACTATTATGCAGATGCTTTAATGCATTGACATTTCATTAAGATGGCTGTTGGTTTTTTAAAAAAAAAACATGAGTAACTAAACTAGTAGTAAAAGACAATAAATGTAAATGTGTTACGACAGTTCAATAACTGTGCTGATTGTGTCTCAAGTCTCAGCAAGGTCACATCATTAACAAGATACAGAAACACACAGTCATTTCAGGCAATAATTCATTCTGAAGTTCAGAAGTATTTTCTGAAATCTGAATTATTCCCTGACAATTTGTGTTACAGTCTCATTTCTGGAAGTGAAATAAAGCTCAAAGTCCTCTGACAGCACACCTGCAAGTCACACTGGTATGACCTTAAGCCCTCCTGGATGTGATCTGAAATTTTTGACTGCATTACAGTAGGCATTTTTACCTCCTAAACTATCACTAGACTACTGGTATACAAAGAAGGAATTTCCTTTGTCCTTTCTGCTTTCTTATGCAACCTTCTGGAGGACAAGGACTTTGTGCTAGTGGGTCCTGGATGTGGGGATTAGAGAAGTGACTGAGACACTGCACTGGTCTCAAGGGAGTGAGCTGGATCCACATGCACACGCTTTTTCTGCAGCTCCTTCACTGCTTTTGCATTCTGCCATTTAGGCAGGAGCCCATTAGAGATCGCTTGCACTTGGTCAGATAGGTGGCTCTTTGCCAAAAACACTCCAAAAATTCAAAGACATTAACAGTGAACTGTGGAGGTAACTAACACAACTTCAGGTCACCCTCCAAAACCTCATGCCGGCAGCTGTGGGCTGAAGGCTAGTGGTATGCTGAAGGACGGACCGGGTTGTTGTTGTAGCAAAAACTACACATATAATTAAATCAAAAATATTTGTAAGATTTTTTTCATTCCAGTCTCTCGGCTGAAAATCGTTCCAGTTGCTGGTATGAATCGTGAGGCTGCAGAAGCACAGCTAGGCTTAAACAAGCACACCCTGCTTTTCTACAAGACTTGTTAGCTCAGCCGTGCTCCTGCCTTGAGGCTCCCAATTGCCAACACACTGAAACTGGTTTGCCAGTGCAGTTGGAGAAAGCATCTGTCTGGGTTTATTTACTTATAGGAACGATGTGCAAGAGTTTAGTTCCCATCTTTGCACACACACACAAACACACACAGCACAACCTTTGTGCATGGAGGTAGTGTTTGCTCATCATCTCTCACTTGTGAAGACTGGTTACTGAGGTGATCGCAACCAGGAAAAGGCAGGGAGCTGCATTTGTTGGTTATCTATTATTTATGCTGACTATGCCTAGAGGTTGCACTGAGGGTTAGACCCTGTCTGAGATGAGCCAAGAAGGTGTAGACTCTCCTCTCAAAAGTTTATTTAGACTTTAAATGGGAGACAAAGGAAGTGGGATATGGGTACGGCTTTAATCCTTTATTTTTAGGTTTTGAATCAAGATAAGATAAGTGACCTGCTCAAGGTTGCACAGGAAGAGCTGGGGTGGCACCAGGACTGCATTTTGGGAGAAAAGGTTATATCTTTTTCAGTTTATTTCATTGTAATAGATTAACACCACTTGCTAAGGAGCTCAGAGAATTGAAGGATTTTTTTTTTTTTCTCTCTCAGAAGTGAAACATTGTGGGTTTAGTGCTTGTTTACTTTCCTCAGAACCAAAGACAATTCTGCTGTTGCTAAAAGCATAGGTTAGATTTGATAATTCAAATAGTGCCTTCATGTTAAATACAGTTGGGTTGCCATTTTATTGTGCCAATATTTGCACATATATTTATATCAAAACCACTCCTAAAATTTCAGAATTTTATTCAGTTCCTAAATTCCTAAGTATTATTAAGTCCCTAAGTTCAGCTCAAATGCTGCTGTGTCATTCATATATTATCCCCCCACCCCAACCCACCCCTAAATCATAGCTTTTATCAAGCAGTATTTTCAGTCAGTAACCATTCTGTGAGATATTTGGAATTGCAATAATAAGCACATAAGTGTCAAATTTTGAGTTAGGATTGGCTAGTACCTTCATCGGATGTTTTTGTAAGTATTAGATCCTCTCAAGCTTCCAGAAATAATCAGAAATTTCCTTCTACTGCTAAATTTTATCTCTTTACTGTTAAAATAGACATAGCAGTAGTTTTATACTACTATACAATGTCAGAAAAAGGTCCTGAGGGTATATTTGAATTTGCTACAGAAATTGGATCATGTGCCTAAGGATTATTATACCTCAGGAAACAGTATGCCCTATGGTACGTACATATCATTGGCATTTAGTTTTATCTGTATATTCTCTAATTGGAAAGATAGATCTGAAAGCTGCTCTAGTAAATCTGAGATCCTTTACTCTGAATATTTGTAGCTGAGATAAAAAGAAAAAAACTAATAATTTATTCCTCTTGGGAAGAAATTACATGATCAAGTACCAATAATTACACTTTTTACCCTTATGTTCTGTAAATATGGGATAGGAAGGGTGCATATAGAATTTAAAAAAAAAAAATCAAAAAAAGCTAAGGGAGAGTCAGTTTCCCTAATGAATGGGCTAGACTGATTCTTCTAGAGTCAGATAATTATATATATTATTATTCATTGATCTCTTGAAGAAAGGATACCAATCAGCTCATCACCTGTAATTTTGTATTCCTGCTTAAAGTGCTGGGTTCTTTTAACTTTGGGAAGAATGAAAGCATCAACCCTTTTCTAGGGATACTGGCTAAAAAAGGTTGAACAAAGTAAGAGCAAAGAAATAAAGTGAAAGTTTTGTGCTTCTCTATCTTACTTTTGTTGTCTAGCTGATAACCTCCATACTGATGCATGGAGGAAGGCAGGACATTTTTCAGAAGGGAAATCTTTTAAGGCACAGGAGCCGTCCTGGTATGCTGTAAGGTGATTCAGCAGGGAATAAGACCAGCCTGGCTGAATAGAAACCTTTGACTGAAACTCAGGAAGAAAATGGAAAGTCTTTGGCCTATGGAGGAAAGGGTAGGAAACTTGGGAATACTATAAAGATTTCATGAGGCGATGCAAGGAGGAGATTTGAGAGGCCAAAGCCCAAGTAGAACTTAATCTGGCTACTGCCATAAAGACAATAAAAAATCTTTATATAAATACATTAACAGCAAAAGGAGGGCTGAGGACAATGTGTATCCTCTATTTGATACGGGGGGGGAATATTAGTGACCAAGGATAAGGAAAAAAGGCTGAGGTACTGAATGCCTTCTGTGTCTTAGTCTTTAATAGTAAGACTAGTTGTCCTCTGAGTGCCCAGCCTCCTGAGCTGGAAGACAGGGACAGGGAGCAGAATGAAGCCCCCATAATCCACAAGGAAATGGTCAATGACCTGCTACGCCATTTAGACACACACAAGTCTATGAGGACAGATGGCATCCACCCAGGGGTACTGAGGGAACTGGAAGAAGTGCTCACTGAGCAACTTGCCATCATTTATCAGCAGTCCTGGCTGACTGGGAAGGTCCCAATGGGCTGGAGGTTAGCAAATGTGATGTCCATCTGCAAGAAGGGCTGGAAGGAGGATCCAGGGAACTGCAGGCCTGTGAGACTGACCTCAGTGCCAGGGAAGGTTATGGACCTGATCATCCTGAGTGCCATGACAAGGTACATACTGAACATCCAGGTGATCAGTCAGCAGGGGTTTATGAAAGGCAGGTCCTGCTTGGCTAAGCTGATTTCCTTCTGTGACAAGGTGACCTGCTTAGTGGATGAGGGACAGGCTGTGGATATTGTTTACGTGGACTTTAGTAAAGTCTTTGGCACTGTTTCCCACAGAGTTCTCCTGGAGAAACTGGCTGCTCATGGATTGGATGGGTGTATGCTTCACTGGATAAAAAACTGACTGGATGGCCAGGCCCAAAGAGTTGTGGTGTTAAATGGAGTTAAATCCAGTTAGTGGCTGGTCACAAGTAGTGTTCCCGAGGGATCAATATTGAGGCCAGTTCTCTTTAATATATTTATCAATGATCTGTATGAACAGATTAAGGGCACCCCCAGTAGGTTTGCAGAAGACACCAAGCTAGGCAGAAGTGTCAATCTGCTTGAAGGTAGGGAGGATCTGCAGAGAGATCTGGACAGGTTGGATCAATGAGCTGAGGCCAATGGTATGAGGTTCAACAAGGCCAAGTGCTGGGTCCTACGGTTGGGTCACAACAAGCCCAGGCAGCAATACAGGCTTGGGGCAGAGCAGCTGGAATGCTGCCTGGTGGAAAAGGACCTGGTGGTGTTTGTCAACAGCCACCTGAATATTAGCCAACAATGTACTCAGGTAGCCAAGAAGGCCAACAGCATCCTGGCTTTTATCAGAAATAGTGTGGCCAGGAAGTAATTTTACCCCTGTACTCAGCACTGATGAGGCTTCACCTTGAATACTATGTTCAGTTTTGAGCCTCTCGCTAAGAAGGATATTAAGGTGCTGGAGCGTGTCCAGAGAATGGCAACAAAGCTTGTGAGGGGTCTGGAGAACAAGTCTTATGAGGAGAGGCTGAGGGAACTGTGGTTGTTTAGCCTGGAGAAAAGGAGGCTCAGGGGAGACCTTATTACTTTCTACAACTACCTGTAAGAAGGTTGTAGCAAGGTGGGGGTCCGTCTGTTCTCCCTAGGAACAAGTGATAGGACAAAAGGAAATGGCCTCAAGTTGTGCCAGGGGAGGTTTAGGTTGGATATTTTGAAAAATTTCTTCCCTGAAAGGGAAGCCCTGGACCAGCATACCCAGGAAAGTGGTGGAGTCACCATCCCTGGAGGTATTTAAAATATGTGTGGACATAATGCTGAGAGACATGATAGTGGTGACTTGGTAGTGCTGTGTTAACAGTTGGACTCAATGAACTTAAAGGTGTCTCCCAGCCAGAATTATTCTGTAATTCCACAATTCTAGGTATAAATCTACCTGATATATTCCAAAGCTTTGCACTCATTCTCCTTTAGTAATAGTATTTCTAAGCTTTGACTAAAGAATGAATTAAATATGTGTCAACTTAAGCTTTTCTGAGGACGCAGCTAAAAAAGTTAGATTTGTTTTGAAATAATCTATTGATGTTGGCCATTCTGCAGTAGAAAGCATGGTAACTGTATTTATAAGAAGCAGGGCAGTCCCATTAATAGGCTGACAATTAGTCTGGAGGTGTCTTCATGATAACTAAGACCTGTGGATTACTGCAGTTTTTAGTATCATCATGTTGTCCTGGGGAGCTCAGATCATTTCCTTGTTCTTGAGTTGGTTCCAACTAGCTCCTTTATGGAGCTGCAAGTGGGCTAATGTGTCTTGACAGGACCATTTGGTCTTCTGGGTCTCTTTGCTGCCATGCTAGGCTGCTTTGGGTTTCTCTTCAGGGCACCATATTGCACAGAACAAGTGAACATAATGATCATTACTAGTTGTCACCCACTATATTTCTAGTAAGTGCCTAAGGATTGTTACTCCTCTTGGTTACTTACAAGTTGACTGAAGCAATTGCCAGCTTTTCAAGGATGTCTGCACAGTTTCTTTAAAACAGTGAACATGAAACTCAGATGAAGGTAGTCAGGTTTAGAGCAAACTTGGATTAAGTCTTTAAAGAGTATTTTCAGTTCAGTATTTTCAGAACAGTTCTTGAATTGTATTGCTTTTATTTATGCAAACTAAAAACCTCATCTCTTTGTGAGGGAGAAATGTAGCTGCATATCTAGCACTGGATGTGTTCATCACAGCAGACTAGACAGGGTAATTTTTGTCCTGCTACTTCTGCTCTGACAGATTCTGTATTTGTATACAAACAAAATACTTTGTATGAAAGTATCACTGCATCAGCTTTGTATTCTCTCAGTCTTACATTCATCCTACACCACCAATATTCGAAAAGGCCACATTTTAGACACTAAAGTGATATTTCTGTTGGGAGTGCAAATGTCCTTTTCCAAAGGGTTGTGCTTTTTCAGTAAATGGAGGTGTGCGGCTTACTGATTTTGGCATGTTAAAAGACATGCTTTTCCCATTAACAGGAGACATCACCAGAATGTTCATGAGAGGTTTTAGGTAGACAGGGTTAGCTAGTAATGTCAGTATTTATCAATGCAGGTCACAGAGGATATGAACTCAAAATAAATGTAATCCTCCTTCTTAGTGTTTTTATAATCTTTCCCCACCTTTTTATCTTCATAACCATCCAATAGTTAGGATCCTATAGTTTATTTATTAAGCATAGTATAGCAAATCATATTTCAGATATGACACCAATAAGTCATACATTTAACAAGAATCGGATATATAGTAATATTAATAGAAAGAGTAGCAGCTTACACATAATTACTATCTTTCTGAGTGGGAAGCACTAGCAGGATGTATTCCTGATTTATTTCAAAGAATAAAGCAAGTTATATTAGAGCACTTAATAATTTGACAGCCAAACCACACAATTAAACATTTGGAAAATTAATACTTCTAGCATTGAAGGAAAGCAGCAAACCCAACCACTGAATGAGAACTGGAAACTTTGCAATATGGTACTTTTTATCAGAAGGGAAGAATCAGTTTTTCCAGGTTCTACTGCAAGTCAGATAAAGCCTACTATCAGCATTTTCCCCTGTAAATGTTATTCCAAAAGGATGATAGCACTGAAGGTCTTTCATTTCAAATAGTTATGGTCTTTTTGTTGTTTTGGTTTGTTTTTAAACAAAAGCAGTAGCACAAAAAAAGTAACAGAAATCCATCCTGAATTCTCAGAGTTCAGATAAACTTTTGGTAAAGCTTCATTCTCCCTTCATGTGCTAAGGCTCCTGAACAATACCCAGCTCAAGTGTTCTTTTGCTGTTATGAGTAACATTGGATACTTGATCTTTAAATATAGAAGCATAGCAGAAATGTGAATATTTTTAGCAATTGGTATTTTCTTCACTGATTGTCCTTTCAGACATGCAGAAGAACATATTCACTTACTTATGCCTTTTTCTTCTGTACCCAGACTACTTAGAGGCATGTCATAATAAATGTACTTCACAAGAACAGTAGTGTCAATACATTTAGTTCATTGGATTTTGCTCTTCTCACTTAACCCTCATTTGCAAAGAAAGGATGGCCCAGTAGTTAAGTCATTAGCCTGCTGCTTTGGAGATTAATTTTGGTGCTCTCCAGATGTGTATTTCCTTTCCAACTTGGACAAATCTGACATAAAGAGAATACTACTCCATCCAACTAGGACATTTGCAGGGTGAATATATCAGTTCATCCTCAGATAATGTAGTAAATGCCCAAAGTAAGAATATGAGGAAATTTTATTTGTATTCTATGAAAAATAGCAGCTGTTATCGCATAGCAGATCTTGGAGCCTACAGTCGGTGGTGAAAACATAAAGAATGAAATTTTCTCAAAGAATTTAGCATGAAATGTTCTCTTTTAAATTGTCTGCTTTTTGTAGGGCAGCATGAGAATTTGACAACTCTGGAATTCTTCCTCTCTGATAAAGAAATATAAGAGATTTAAGGAGATATTTGAACAATTACTAGTCTCTCTATATTAAATAAAATAACTGATTTCCTTAAGAGTAACTGTGGTAGTAAATGCATGCAACGTGAATGTTGTACCTCAGATACATTATTTAGTAAAAAGTGTTTTAATGAAGTCTGTACAGACAAGTTCTTTATTACTCACTTTTATCACTCTAGTGGATCCAGCCTCAATTTATGAAGGAGATGGTAGATATGGGTGATAAGGTAGACTTTAGTTTGAAATCAGGTACGCATCTTGGAGGGACTAAGTGTTCTGGTTTTGTCTTATTGTTGATGAAGTGTATCACATTAAGTCTGTCATCTGGCAGATTTCTCAATGAAGTGTCCTTCGTTTTACAGCACCACTGAAAAAAACTCTGTTCAGTCAAGAGCTGAAGCATTTAGTATCTATGGTTCTTTATTTTTCTTGTAGGGTCAACGATTGCATCTTGCGAGTGAATGAGGTTGACGTGTCAGAAGTCTCACACAGCAAAGCCGTGGAGGCCCTAAAAGAGGCTGGCTCCATAGTACGACTGTACGTTCGTAGAAGGAGACCTATTCTGGAGACCGTGGTAGAGATAAAGTTGTTCAAAGGACCTAAAGGTAAATACATAAATAAAAATATATCAATTTTCAACTTGATGTTTAATTTCTCTTGTTGCTCAGCTGGCATCTGAGTGTGTTGATTTGTTAACTGGTTGACCTGTCACACTGAAACGCGGTTAATTTAGTCTGGTAGAACCTTTAGTTCATGGTTTCATGTCTCTTCCTGAAATATAAAGGAATTCAAGGAGTTGTAGATTGTTTCATTTCATGTTTGCTGCAGAGGTGGCTTGTTGCCTCCTCTAAAGATCCTCTGCTGAGACCTTTGACTTCATTCAGGGTGTGTTCAATACAGAGTTTCTGAATTCTCCATTTTTTCAGAAGGCTTTATGTTTATCCAACCTATCCTCTCTACTTTCATGTTGATGGCTGCATCTACAGTTATCTTTGGAAATGAAGACAAGAATATTAGCTTCCCAGATATGTAGGAGAATTTATTTTATCCTTCAACAAAACTTCATGGATGCCTTGCATGAAACATTTATTAGTCTAAATGAGCTTAATCACTTCCAGTAGAAACTTCTATCCACAGAACAAAACAAAACAAAACCACATAACCCAAAACCAAACAAAAAAAAACCCAAACAACCAAACAAAAAAAACCCACAACAACAACACACAAAACCCCACCAAAATCCTTTCTAGAAACATTAGTACAAATTGTGACTATTATATTTTCACATGTCCTTTTGTAAAAATGCTTTTATTTGCAGCAGCATTATTTCTAACAAATTTAATTTCACTGGTTTTCCTGCCTGAAATTTCCTCTGGCTACTGTATTTTTCTTCATAGCTAATTTATGGACATAGAAAATGGATATTTTCATGGTACATGCAAATAGAATGAACAGCAGTAGATTTTTTTTGATCCATAATCATTGTTTCATAAGCAGGTCTTTAATTAAAGGTATATATACAAAATGAAGACTTTTCTAGCCTGTTAATATATCCTGTGCACATAAGATTATTCTACATGTTCTATCCATAGTGAATAACCTATAGCTTTTACAGTGGTTTTCCTTACATCTCATCTCATCTCATCTCATCTCATCTCATCTCATCTCATCTCATCTCATCTCATCTCAATATTACATTATATTTCTATGTATTTTTTATAGCAGTAATAGAGTATATTTCTTTAATACACATGGAATCGTTGAGATTATT
Organism: Ceryle rudis; assembly: GCA_033439905.1. Lineage (NCBI taxonomy): Eukaryota > Metazoa > Chordata > Aves > Coraciiformes > Cerylidae > Ceryle > Ceryle rudis. The sequence goes on along the minus strand of JAAGNO010026745.1, from coordinate 141,395 downwards.
TATTCATAGTAAGCAATGATAGTGCACTGTTTCAATATTGCACTATTCTTCAATGCATGCTGTGGTTATTTGGCACAGCACTATATTCATCATGCTCTACTCTTGGCATAGAGTATATTTAAACATGCATCTGAGGGTAAACCCCCTCAAATGTGGATTCTTGTGGTAAATTACCATGTTAAATTGACTTTTTAATAGAAAAACATCTCTAATGATATTTTGTGCATGTATGAATTCAGAATAGTAGTGCAGGCAGCAGTGTTTAAAGCTTTAGAATTAAAATAATGTGTGATGTGATAGTCATTTTGAGTAACCTAAGGCTAAAGAAACTAAAATTAACATTATTCTTTCAGGTTGTGGGGAAATAGTAAAAATTATTCACCATGACCAAATTTTTGCTGCATTGTGGAAACAGAGAAGAGAGGCAATCATTATCTAATAATGTTTTTGCATCATGTTTGTTTTGATTATATGCCCGAAACTATTTATTTCTACATTTATTTTCATAAAAGAGACAGAATGCCAAAAAAAGGTGCCTTTTATGACAAGCTAGAGCAGCTTTGCTGCTTAGTGCTACAAACATAATTTCATAGCTGTATTATTATATGAAGTTTAATACACATACGTACTATGAATAGTGAATCTTATTGTTAATCTGAATATATTTTTTTAATTTTCACTCCAATATTATAGAAACAAATTAACTGGAATCTTGGATTTAAAAAAAAAGCTGATGGACTAGTTCTTTCCAAAACCCATGTTTTTTCATCTTTATAATTTAGGCAGTACTGGAGCATACCCTTGTATGCTTTCTATATTCCACAGATGAAAAAACCAGAATTAAGAAGTTGTAAATCTTAGCAGTGCTAATTATAAGCTCTGTGCCAGTTTTCCTTTGATTTTTTCAAAATCTTCCATGAAAAATAGACTATCTGTTGAGGGTCTTCAAACTCATGGCAGAAGTTAAGAATAAAACCTGTGACTCTTGGTTGTAGGTTTCAGTGCTAAACACTCGTGTGCTGTTTATCTACTCGTATTTCAGGTGATTTATCTGTGAACTGCTTTTTCACACCATTACTATACATTGCAAGAACAACCTGGTATTTATATACACAGGGTTTCTTACTTCTCAGAGTGAAATTGGGATGCTTTGTTGTCCAGAGCTGAATCTGAAAATCAGCATGGTAGTTCCCACACCATTTCTTCCCTCATACTCATAAAGTGAATAAAGAAAGTGAATCTCATTTAGGCAAGAAGATTGTTCCATACTAAACTTGGAGCAGCAAATACCTTTTCAGTTGCTTCATCTCCTGTCTGTCTGTCTTGTATATAACCCAGTATATGTTGAGATTATTCCTCACTGTTTTGAGAATTCACCACGTGAAAGCAAATCTTGGCTTCTGTAATACCATGTAAACTCCAAGATCACTAGCTTGTGTATGTGTAGTAGAGGATACCTTTCAGCACTTGAAAGTGATAAAGAAGGAACTTTGCAAGGCTTTTTATATAAGTATTAATTTAATTTCATCTGAAGTATTCCAAATGAGGGCTTTTAAAGCTTTGAGTCTATAGAGTTTAGCCTTTTTTAAAATGGATGTTAATTTTTCTAGGTAGCAACCACCGTGTAAAAGACATAGGGAATTTTGCAAATCTGTTTTGAACATAAGAAGTTTAAGTATGCAATTTGTAGCAATGGCTTTGGGCAAATGGTAGGGGAAAGGTCATGGCAGCTGCTGCCAAGTGGTCCCTTTTGCATGCAGATCCCCGTGCAATTGTTCTGCTGCTTTACAAAAAAGCTGTCCTAGCATCCTATGTGCTAAAAAGGTGATGTGACTCTTTACTATGACACTAGGAGAAAAGAAGTAAACAAAGAGACAAATGAGTTGCGTAAAAAACCACGGTTTCAAACAGAACTGCAGCCGTGTAGGTATTTAAAACTGCCAGTTTGCCACACTTGATTGGTAATATTGGCTGATACCTGTAGTCTGTGTCTTGAAGGTATTTTCTATGATCATTGCAGTAGCTTCTTCTCTTTCACGTTCTCGGGAGATTATCTTTGTATGCCCCTTGTACATCTTTTCAGTCAGACACCATTTTAGTGATTGGTTGGTTGGCTTTGCATAGCATTTAGTAGTAAACAATAGGTGTTTTATTCCAGTCACTCTCAGGACACTGCAGGTTTTAGCAGCCAGTGTCTCTGGAGTAGCTGAGGGCTGTAGCAAAGGACGGATATACAATGGAGCTTTCTTATTGAAAATCAATAGGATTTAGACACTACTGAAAATCCTAGCCTTGAGTAATATGCTTTTCTTGGTCTGTATTGAAGCATAACAAGACTAATGGTAATGAGAATGGATTGCTTACGCTGCAGTATTTGTTCCTGGGGAACAAACATGCAGACATTCAAAACAAAGCAACTTAATGGTGGTGTTTGGCTTTCTAATATAACTTGTTTATTAGCTTCCTGTAAGACCTTGCAAAGAATTGGGTATGGCCAATTAATTGCAAACTTCAGTCACTATTCAGATTACAGTGATCAAACCCGTTCGATTGCATTTAACTGGAGGATTTTACACCAGAGGAATTCTGCTGGCTTCTGGGATTTTCATGCTGTCCTATCACACCACAAATCTACTTTTTACTAAAACCAGAGGGTTTGAGTAATGTGTTCAATGTAAGATTAATTATCAAAATTAAGTTTATTTTTTTTAAATGTCCTTTTTTAAAGAATCAGCCAGACAAATGGATTTCTACCATTCCTGACAGTCAGAAATTTAGTTAAACACAGAGACCATGCAATATTTTACCTACCAATACATAACTCACCATTTAAGCTCTAATATTATATAAAAAAAAACCCCAACAACTCACAGTGCAGCAAATAATGATTCCAATAACTATGGCAGTGTTGGATCACATAATAAACTTCTGACCTCAATTCTATGGGAAATGTGATATCTTAAAAGACAACACAGCTGCAGAAATGAAGTTTAGGGTATGTGAAGCGGAACAGCTGAGTACCAGGAAATGTGAGAGGAGAAATGGCAGACTTTAAATACACCCAAAAAAAGGAACAATATAAAGGATAGCCAGTTCTGCCATCTGGATATTCTGGTGGCTTGAACATATAAAGTCATAGAGAAACAGGATTAATTTCCCACATCCTTCATGATAATTCCATAGTAACTATTATTACAGTGTTTGAACTGCATTGGAATCTTGCAGTGATGGCTGAAGCTGCCTTTTTGTTCACTGTATTTTAGATGGAAAGACTCTGGACAGATCAGCAGCTATGTCTCTTTCCTGTTTTCTGTAAGCATTCTTTTTTCTCATTCCTGGTGAATTCAGCCAGTGATGCATTCTGCTCAGGTTTACCCCACCTATCATTGATCACTTAACAAAAGATTTTTGAGGGTACTTATTCCTCTCCTTTCCTGCTCTCAGAATTAGTGCCATATCAGGGCTTTTCATTTAATCCATTTGCAGTAGTATTATGGTTTGGGGCTCTAAATTAGAAATTAATGTATCTGTTAAAATCTGTTCAGCCCGGTTCTGTATCTCTTTCTGGATGATGATCCTCTTTAATTTTCTTCTTAATCAGCAGAGACTTAAGATCCTAAACAGAGCATCTCAATAAAATACTCAAAAATAAGATGGAATGAATACAAAGGGTGTAATACACATTTATTTTTTTGAGTTATGTATATCCATCTAAATGTTAGATGAAGTCATTGGGCATAACCAGTTACAGAGTTTCCATTTCATTGTTTTCTGTTCTGGCCTGAAGCAACTGTGCAGCACGTGGTAGATTTCCTTTTCATTTGTTTTATTCTTTATGACATTGAATAAAGCCACTGGGTGGTAATGAATCTTTCTTGCTATACTAAGAAAAGAAGCAGTATGTTTTAAGTAGTATATTTTTTAACCCATTCATTAGTTATGGAAGTTTCTTGAGAAGATACAGAGACTTTCACCATCAATATAAGGTATGATTTCACTCTAGATTTACCTTGAATTGTTACTGAAATGTTCTCTACTCCTTTACTATCTGTAGTTTCATAAAAGTAGACATACTTCAGTTTGGATTGATGACTATCAGAAAAAATTTGTGTCTGTTGCATAAATAGCATCCCAGCTTGCAGTGACAATTGAAATAGTGAACAAAGCACAGTAGGATATGTGTGTTTTAAAATGTCTGCTAAAAAAAAAGTGTTCTATTTGGAAGAGCAGAATAGAGTTTTTTAATTTTTACAAGTGCTGCTTCCAGTAAGGCAAGGAGAAATCTTACCATTTTTATCTACTAAAGCAAAGCCAAAGGTTACCTTTTTAAATCAGGTAATACCTACAACCACTTAAAGAGGGAACTTTTTCAAACAAAGAACCCCAATTGTTTATTTCCCAATTTCAGAGAACATTGAGGGCTTTCAGACCTTGCTTTTTGATAACTCATTGCAAGTGCTTGCTTCAGAGTGATGAAGAGATACGTTTTTTGATTAATCTAGCTATCACTTCTACTACTACTGGCCTATTTTCTCTAATTTAAGGGGCACAAATAACTGCATAGCAAACTTTAGCATTTGGGGAGAGGGGCTTTTATAGCAAGTTAGGCAGATGTTTTCTTAATTTATGATCACTTCAAAGCTTCAAAACATTTTTTGTATTTCATGCTAAGAAATGTTTTTATAGTTTCAATGTGTTTCCAACAACATTGTTTTTCACAGTTTGAACAGAACCTTAAACCTTTCTATGGTCTTATAAGAATTTCAGTCTTATGATCTCATCAGCTGTGAATTTTCTTCTGTTTTTCAGTGTTCTCCTCCTTCTGTACTGTGAGGGTTTTTTTCTGTGAATCTTGATCTAAACCAGAGCAAAATGGGGCAACTTAAAAAAGAGAGCTGTAGAAAAATGAGGAAGTAGGCAAACTTTTCCAAACCTGTATTTGACAAACTATTTACATTCTCAACTCCAACTGCTTCACTTTGTATTACTGTAACATGCCATCACTTAACTACAGGTATAAATAGAAAACCACCACAACTGAATCTAAAATGACTTTTTTTTTTTTTTTTTTTTTTTTTTGGTCAAATGTCTTGTTTTCATTGAAGCCATTTTTATGCAACTGGAGGAAAGGGGGCTTTCAAGACGTAATAAACATTTTTTCCGTATT
>JAAGNO010026745.1:116125-129629 GCA_033439905.1 Ceryle rudis | reverse complement strand
TGCAAAACAATGCATAGGATATTTTATGAAATCAGTAGATACATACTAGCCATTCCAACAAAGAGAGAGATTTAAAATGAGGAAACTTAAAATTGCAGCAAATAATCTAGTAAAGTTGCTTTTACATTTTATATACTGTAACTGAGAAGTGAATTCAGTGTAAATGGTAGGCCAGGGGTTAATCCTATCCATAGTTTGTAAATTGAATGTGTATCATTTCTAAATTCTAATGATTATCAAATGCTATAGCCAAGATATTTGAAAGTTATTTTAAAATAATACTTTTAAATTCTGTTATAACAAATCACATCCCCTTTGTAATACAATGGAAAATACTGTAGTTTAGAGATGTACTTTGTAGATACAGGGAGATGTTGAGATGGTAGGTGCTTTTGAGGCAAGATATAAAATATGCCTACCTTTTTGTTGGCATCAGTTTTCACAGAAAGGTCATCTGTGATAAGGTTGCTGTCATGATTAAAACCAGCAACAGAGGAACAAGACCTCAGCCTCAAATGAAGAAGGAACAGGCCTGGCAGCATTTAAAGAAGTTAGATATTTTGACACTTGCAGATCCTGATGGTCTTAATCCCAGACCACAGAAAAGTAGCTGATAAAATCTGATATTTGTGGATCGTTGGCTGACAATGGTTGAACACTTGTGTGGAGAAGGTAAAGCAAAAAACTGAAAAGGGTAAGCAGAAAACTAATCTTCGTTGAAGTGAACAAGAGGAGTGAAGGGACTATAAAGCCATCAGTTTACTTTTAGAACCCCAGAAGAACACTGGAACAAGTAGGAAATCTCTTTATAAGCAGCTAGAAAAAGTTTGAAGAGTAATAATTACCAGAGGATGTCATACTCCTTTTTTGTAAATCATTTTCACATTTTTCTGAGATGACCTCATGCGTTGGTAGGGTTTAACACTGAAAGTGGTCTGAAAACAAAAAGTCCAGCAGGACAACTGCAAGGTGCTTTCAGTAGAAATAATCAAATATACTACCACATAGTGCTTAACACAAAACCGTTGGGAAAAGAATCCCATGGAAGAGTATCTAGAATGTTTTTAGCTGTAGCACCTTGTCTTTTACACATCATGCTGTGATGAAACATGCAAATACTATTTTGGGATTTATAAATTGAGGTATGGTTTATTAAGACATATGAGGAATCCTTTCATCCTTCACAGGTAAAGCTTTGAGCTTTCCACTTCAAGAAGAGTGTAACCAGTTGGAGGGACTCCAGGGGAAAGCAGTAAAAATGATCAGAGATTTAGAAACCCTATCCTGGAAGGAAAGAATATGTGATCTGAAGTAATTTATCTGAAATACCAAAGACTTAGAGAGTGTGTTATGAGCCCTTTTGATAACAATCTTCTTGCCTTGCAGCACACCTTTGAAGAGTAAGTTTGCTCTGTGTGCCCCCTAGGGAGGGTGTGGAACAAAATTTAGTAGTTGAATTACAGTAAAATTTGGACTGGATTTAAGACTAGGGAGGATTGTGGTGTGATAGATTACCAGACAGGTCACCAAGTCTGTAGCATGTATCTGGGTGTGCCAGATAGACAGGTGTTAGCCATGATGCAACTATACTTGGTTCTGGCTTAGTTTGAGAAGATAAATAATACCTTGAGTTTCTGTGAGCCCCAAAATTCAGTAGGCATAGGGCTATTTGAATCCTGCACCTGCTGAAATAGAGGGTGTCTTCCTGACAAAAAACACAAATATTTTTTTTGCTTGTCCTCAACAGTAATTCAGTATTTTTGATGTCCTGGTTGATTTTTTTTGTTATTTGTGTTTGGGGTTTTTTTTATCCCCATTTTTTGTTTGGGTTTTTTTGGTGTTTTGTTTTGTTTGTCTGGTTGGTTTTGTTTGGTTTTGGTTTTGTTTGTTTGATTTTGTTTTCTTTTTGCTTTCGTTGTGGCTAGGAGGGATGAAACTTGTTTAGAAAAGAAACTTCTCCATATGTGAAAATATTAATGGATACTTGAACGGATAAACTGCCGCCTCAGTCTGCATTTGTTTATTCACATTCATCTAGGATTTCTCTGACTTTTCAGCTTCTCAGTGGTTCAAGTCAGGATCATGGTCCTTAGGAACAGTTTGGTCAGATGGGTGCCTGGCTCTTCACTGAAGGCTGTTTTCCCAGCAAGTGTCAGTATTTGGAGGCTGGTCAAGACTCCTTTTGTTTGGACTGTACTAAGCCTTTTAATGCTAAGTCTTGACTTGATATAAAACACTTTTGTCGAGTTCTAGGCAGAGCTGGGTTTCTTTAAACCTAAAATTGGTCTTGTAGGCTTTGAGTTCTACACTTCTGGATCTAACTGGGATGAATCTTTTCATGCAAATAACTGCCTAAAATTTCCAATGGGTGGCCTAAAAGTGGTCTGGAAATATATCAACATGCTAGCACATTCCTTCCTTGGTGGTCTCACTTTTCATTAAGAATGCCATGTACATTGTTCCCAAAGACTGAAACCCTACCTCTGGTGCTACAGAGAAGTTCAGGGATTGCTATTATTAGAAATAACATGTCAAGGCCATGTTAATACCTCTCCTAGATAGAACCCCCTCAAGGGACTAATTGTCTTGTGTTATACTATATCTCATGAAGAGCCCTGATGAAAAATACCATGAAAATTCTTACAGAAAACCTGTAGTGTAACTCAGACTGAAACAATCAAATTTAAGTATTATACTCGTGAGTCTCAACACTACTAAGCACAAGCCCTTAGAAAATCTTTTGTGGTCTAGGACAAGTCTGAAAAAACCTGCATTTCTGAAGGCAGATTTCAAATATGGGTTCACATTATCTTTCTAGTTATGTAGAGTACAATTCCTTTAGGATATATTTAGCATAATTTCTGAGAAGTCATAGAATCATAGAATAGTTTGGATTTGGAAAGGAGCTTTAAAGGTGATCTAGTCCAATCCTCCTGCAGTGAACAGGGACATCTTTAACTAGAGTGGGTTGCTCAGAGCCCCATCCAACCTGACCTGGAATGTTTCCAGGGATGGGGCATCTACCACCTCTCTGGGCAACCTGTGACAGTGTCTCACCACTTTAATTTTAAAATATTTCTTCCTTATATCTAGTTTAAATCTCCCCTCTTTTAGTTTAAAACTATTACCCCTTGTCCTATTGCTACAGGCCCTGCTAAAAAGTCTGTCTGCATCTTTTTTATAAAGTCACAAATGTCTGATTTTATTTATTTTAGTCTGTGAGAGTACAGGGTACTTCTCAGTGGCAAATAAAACATTTTTTGTTTTACTTTGTTTCTTAGATTAGTGCAAGAAAGCATCATCAGTAAACTGAACTAAAGGACCAAAGTACAGTTTCAGGGAGGCAAAAAGAGTAAAACCAAAGTTTAGTAACTCATGAGTCCATTTTCATAGTGTCTTTACCTTATTACTGCAGTTCAGTAAGCACCATCTCTTTTCTTTCTCTGTATCATTTATATACTTGTACACTTTTAACATCAGGGCTCTGTAAATCACCTTACATAAACAACCAAAATTACTTGTAAATTCGTGTCTTGATTTCTCTCTGTATTTTTTATAAAGGAAGTAACTGAATGGATGACGGTTTATGGGTTGATTGCAAATAGATAAGAGGCTACAAGATGAACTTTGATTTCATTTTGTATTTTCAAGCTTCTACATAATTGGCAGAGAGCTTTTCAAGAAAGTATTTCTGTTCAGCTTTGCAACAGGGATAAGCAGATAAATGCTAACTTCCCCTCATCACATGGAGGATGAACAAAAGAAACTGATGAGTCTCTCTCTGACATTTATGGTTGTTAAACAGATCCCAAACTGACAGACTGCTTCTACTGTCTCCATTTTATTGGTGACAAATTATTAAATATTTGCCTAGAAGAGCAACTTAGAAAGAAGGGACCCAGCTGTACTCAGTTAAAGATATATCACCTAATGTTATACAAAGCAAAAAATATTTGTTCATGAATTAGAATAGTTATCTCCTGTGTCAAGTCTGCAGGTTTCAAGAATTAATCTTTATTGGGAAGAGTGGTGGGAAAAGCACAGATTTACAAAATAACTTGACTTAAAAAATAAATACCTCATCAAAAAGTAATAACTCTTTAAAAATAGATCTTGGTATGTACATCTACAGGAACAAATGCCTTTCATTTATGTTATTAGAAGGTGAAATAACTTGTGCTGCTGTCAGTAATTACAGTAATTTGTGAGGAAAATTATGTGGGTACTATTTGTTAATGACAGACAAACTATGATCAGCTGTCAGCATAAATTTGGTTCCTGTGCTTGAAACAACTGGTGTACTTTGTGCATGGAAAGTGAGCCATATTTCAGCATTTGAACCCAAATTAACATGTAGTGATTCTTTGAATCTTCTCAGTGCAGTCATTCCAGCTTTCTGTAACTGACTGCTTGTCCCTCAGCACTGAAGAGGAGCCAGGGATGTTATTTTTGTTTCTTTTTCCACAACTTACACGTCTGAATCTATATGGCATCAGGAATTAAATAGGGTCAAGTGAAATTTAAGAGCAGTAGCAATGAATGAAAGGTAAAAAAAACCCAACCTTTTAACATTTTGTCTGAATTATCTGGTGAAGAAAGAAGAGAGTCAGGGAAGGGGGACTTCTCTTGGTTTATCACCAGTGAGATCAAGCTCTGCCATGTTGATCCCATTTCCTTATACTTCTCCTCAAAATGAAAGTCTTTTGAGAGCTGATTATCAGTTACATATAAAGGGAAAATGGCATCTTAACAGGAGATGCAGTTGAAATAAATATAGCTATAAGAGCATATTTATGGTAATTAGGTTAATTGCCTTAAAAACTGGTGTTAGAAAAAAATAATGAGACAGTAGAGATAAATTGGTTTCCCACTGCTTTCAACCCATGTGTATAACTACTCTGTGAATTAAACATTCTCACAAGGCAGTCAAAGGTGGTTGGATCCAACATTCTCACTCAGAGATCCTGAATGGGTGAGTTAAAGGTTTGATATTTGATTCTCTAACCAGGAAAATTTCAAGGTACCAGTATATCTGTCAGAGCAAAAATTGGAGAAATATTGAATAAGCATTATTATTACACTGTTTTCTTCCACTATAGCAATATCAGATTTGTCTTCACTCTTAGAAACTACAAACTTATGATTCCTAATTTTTATTTCTCTCTCTTAAGCTTAGGAGAGCAGTTCTGTTGTTACCTTTCCTCAAAGCAGGATTGATACTCTAAAGGCTTATTTTTACTGAATATTTTTCAAGTGCATTACTAACCTAAATATCCATTTCTATCCTACTCACTTCAGGTACTTGCTCCTGTTCCTGCATCTTTCCTTTTTGCCTCACCCCCCAAGCTGAGTTTGAGCAGCAGTGATAACACTCCACTGCTCTCCATAGGAGTCGCAGCTCTATAATAAAATGTCTTGTACAAAAGCATTCTGCCAGCAAAGGCAACACGTGAACCTGACACCATCCTCAGCTGCTGGCTGTTACTGCTGCCATCTCTGTAGATGCTGGTGAATATGCACTGCACCTGGTCTCCGATTCAGACTAAATTGTTTTGGTTTTAATGCCACTTTCAGCTTGCCAATCCATCTGCCTAGAAAATCTTTATGGCTAATACAAGGCAGGCAGAGAGTTGGAAAGTGTGTCCAAAGGCAGGGAGAAGAGCAGAGGTTTGTATCTGAAATGCACCCTACAACTCACCACCTGGCTTTTTGTTGCTGATTAGGACAACTGGCTGCTTGGAGTCATGGAATCATAGGACAGTTTGGGTTGGAAGGGACCTTTAATGATCATCTAGTCCAGGTCCCCTGCCATGGGCAGGGACAGCTTTCATTAAATTATTTTGCTCAAAGCCCCATCCAGACTGACTTCCCAGGATGTCTACTGCATCCTTAGACATGCATAGTCCAGTTGATTTTTGCACAAGTGAATGAAAGGGCAAAGGTGAGGATGGGATAACAATAAAATTCCAAAAACTTCTTGCTCAGGAAAATGCTGCTAATGGAGGACAAAAACAGAATGAGATAAAAAAAGGTAGTTTTTAAGAGTCCACTCATATCACATTCAGCCATGCAATCATTTATACAGTGCTTAACATTATCACCTGCAAGAAGTAAATGATTTTATCACACGAGCAGCCAGCCAGATGATGTCTACCCTAGCTAAAATTTCTCATTTGTAGTTACTCTCGATATGGGGACTATTTGTCCTTGTGAGTGCACCAAAAACATGCAAAAAACTTCCTGCGTGAGCAGGAAGTCAATATGTATGCACAGCTTCAGTTGTAGACATATGCAAACTTGGCATGGAAATGTGAGAAGAGGAAAGACATTTCAAAAAATCAAATTGCAAGCAGTTAATCCTGTGCTGAAGTGACAGATCTTGGATTTATCTGCTTTACATCACTAATCTTCACTTCTTAAAAAACATAATTTGACTGGTTTTAACATGAAATATTTAGACTTGGTGTATCATGTGGCTTTTCCTAAAAGAGCTGAACTGCTTGCTGTGGTTCTGAGAGTGTCAGTATATGTCAAAAATGAAATAATTTTCTCTTCCTTGCACTTAGCTAGTAAAATTGTGACAATGTGATGTAATATGATTTTCAGTTGACTTGAATCCTCAGTAATCCCTTCTAAATCAGCTTACTGTGAATAATTAGGAATACTACTTTCTTTTTTCAAGACAAATTTTGAAGCATTTTTGAGAATTCCTGTTGTGCAATTAGGCCACTGCTCATTGTCTCTGTTCTATGGAAAATTAATTCCTAATTAATTTGAATAAATGTGAAAATATAGAATATACATAACTTCTAAGAAGACTCTAAGTGTATTTTACTAGCTTGCTGTTTCTTTTCCCTTCAGCTACATTAGAAGGGGATGTATCTTTAGGGATAAATATATGGATGCAAAAATTTGTGATGGAAAAAGCATTTAACTGCAGAACTTAATAGAAAAGAAGAGCTTTCATTTGTATGTTAGAGAATTTTTTACAAATTTCTACAAATAGCTGTGTAATTGAACAAGATGTGTTTTCAAGGCTTTATTATGGAAAAATTAGCTTTACTGTTATGCAAAAGCAATGCTGTACCTAGAGCATGATTGTTTTTAAACATACAGTCAGTGCCTTGCAGGTATGTTGACATTTGTGTCACAATCTCACTTTCCCATCATCTCCTCTCTCACTGAAAATGTAAACAATTTTTTTAAGCCACAAACTGTAACCCTGTGTCCTGAGAACGGATTCCTTTCTTTCTTGTTATGACCTAATAGATATGACTGCAATGTTTGATTTCGATGCCCCAAAAAAATGAAAAAGCAACTTGAAAAGAGTTGTAGTTGTTTAAATTTGCTTCTGAGACCAGAGCAGAGTAACTTGGAAAAAAAATCCCTGAAATATCCTTAAGACTTTTCTCCATATTCTGGACATTTCTGCATTTCTAACTTTTGTGGGTCTCAGAAGATGCTGGTGAATGATGTGTCCAGAGAAAAGACATGACACATTACATACCCCTATCTCCAGCAGAAGAGCAAACTCAGAGAAAGCAGTGTTAGGCAGAAGGCTTTCTGGGACATCCCAGCACATAGGTGTTTTGTAACAGGTATCAGGACATGTAGGAAGCAGCATGGTAGCCAAATTTTAAAATTACATATGCTTCCTAATGGTATGGATAGCAGTTTGTAAAATTAGAAATGGAGACTGCAAACCTGCTTAGGTGTTCTCAGTCAAAGGTATGGAAATCAGCCTGCCATCACTTCTTACTGTATCACCAGCCAGCAGCTACTATCACAGTCTCTCCTCCGTTGAGTTTTAGCTGGCTGCCATTCTTCCAAGCCTTTAAGTCCTTCAGAGAGCCATCTGGGGTAGTATTGAAGACATTTTAATCTCTGTGAGATCATTATCTCTGTTCTCTCATCAAGCAAGCAGTGAGAACAGACCTCTGCAGATTCCTGCACTGGGCTGTGCAGCAAGATTATGCTGCTATAATGTCTTAATTTTAAATTATTTTTTAATTTTTATTAAATTAGGAATAAATAAAATTGGAAGTATCAATTTTATTGAGCTGCATATTAAAAGTTTGAGTTTGCAATGTTTAAAATATATCTAGATAAAGGCAGATAAAAGGTGAAAAATTGTATTTGCTTTCTACTAAAATCTCTCACCAAAATCTGCCTCCATAGAGAAAAGTTCTAAGTCCCCTCTCGACAAAGTTATGGAAGGGTTCTGTCCCTCAGAGATGTGGCAGTGTTGCTGTGCAATCAGTGCTTTTTTGCAAGGAAAGGAGTTTCTTTGCCTGCAGTATAATCACAACTGTACAAACGGTATCCAGTCATAGCCTCTTTCATGACCATGCTGGCCATACCTCGTGGAAGTATTGTGTGTGCTCTTCAGTTTGATCCTCAGTAGAGGCTGTACTGAAATTTAGTATCTCTGTTGGTTCAGTAGTATGGAAAGGTGATGCACTGGCATCCAGAATGTAAGGAACAATGAAGATAAAACCTACAAAAATGGCTGTGGGCAAGAACAAAAGGACTGTGTAACAACTGCTGGATAAATAGCCGAAGACATGAGTTTATAATGACACACGGTGTAAAGGAGACAGTAATTTTATTTTTGTGTAAGGTGGTTTCAGAGAATATTCTTCTTACCTGGTGGCACTGTACATAATTTTTATTCTATATGACATCACTGGGAAATAATCAAAAACTGTAGATATTTCTGCAAAAAAAAAGTCAAAACAATAAGGAAGATGCTTGAATTTTTTGACCCAAGGCCATTAGATATAAACAGTAGATAATGATAGGCTCAGTCGATCTGCAGGAGCTTGGGCCTTTTTCCCAGTTAAAGCCATGCTCAAATTGTTGGTTACAAAACCAGCCCTCTGAAGTGATCTGGGAGCAGGGTCTGAAACAGGAATGGATGGCAGTGAAAAAAGTAGGCAACTTTTAAGTATGTTATGAATATTAGTTAAAGTTTTATGAATCATACTGTACTTCAGATTGACTTTTTTCATCCACAGAACAAAATTTAGTCAGATTTTATTCAGGTAAGTCCTTCTGGTGTAAGCTGTCACATGAGTCAGGAATAGGAACTGTTATAAGAACTCAACTGAATTGATATTTGAATCTACCCCTGTAACACAAAGGAGATGAGATAGATAAAAGTGACATTTTCTATGTTTGGGATTAATAGTTTCTCAGGAATTGATTCATGGGATAAAAAATAAAGACAGAAAAAGAGAGCTCTGTAGCTCAGTCCCTCCCTGCAACATTGCATAATTATTGGAAACAGTTTAAGTTTAGTTTTGTAATGTATTTAATTTTTCTGTATAACAAATAATAAAGGAATCTGCTGTCAATAATGAATACTAATCATAACTCACAGCTAGAACAAGCATATTAAACTTCCACAGTTGTGGTGTGCTACTTTTAAATACGTGCTATATCTCTCCTCCAGGAAAACTAAAACTGGCAATGAGAGGCTTGAGTGAAGGGGCAGGAGGAGATATTCCCTGCTGCTCCTCTGTTTATAATTAACCTTGTTTCAGTTTGTTTATTCATATAGCACTAAATATAACTGTGGTACCTGTCAAAACAAGTCAATCAAATGACATCAGTCAAAGCATTTTATATTCCCAGTGTTCCTTTCCTCCCTTTAAGTGGAATTTGATTAATTAGAAACCTGGATTGGACTTCATTGCTTCAGGTTTGACAATTTCATTGGTCAGTTCCTCAGTATGATACTGTTCTCCCTTTCAGAGGAAAAAAAAAAAAAAAAAAAAAGACTATATAAATACTGTCTCTGTAAGCTTAAGTAAATTCAACAATAAAATAACACTGAGCTATATTTTTTGTAATTGAGTGTTGCAGAACTGGATGATCTGTGGCAAGGCAGGAGCTACCTCAGTTTGGATTCCTCATTGTCTTGTGTGATTTCTCACAGGAACATGGTCAATGTGTCCTGTCCCACAGCACAGACAGGCTTACAGTGCCAGGGAAGGTCCTCAAGAAGGGCATGGGTACTTTCCGGTTGTATTATCTTGTTTTGCTGCCACAGTTTCATACAGTGTTCTGGAGCAAATCAGTTTGTTCATGCCTGTAGAAAGTGATTGTGGCAAAAAGCAATGAAAGATCACACAGGAAGGGAGAATATTTATTAATGAAATCTCCAAATAAGTTACCCAGTTATGCTCATTCTCTCATGTATATCATTCACTTTTCTTTTCACCCACATCCTCAGAATCTCCAGGTTGGCTGTGCCAAGATGGTCTGGCTCACTTACATATAACACAAAGGACGTGGGACATCAAAACCTTACTACATCTCTTGGCCTTTTCTTGATTGTCAACCATGGACTAATTTCTGGACAGATGATTTATACCCTCTAGGAGTCCACTGTTGGGATGGGGTAGCCCTTACACTGAATATTTCTTTCTTCAGTCTCTTCTCTTAGGCTGCTCTTGGACATGTTTTCTTCATTTAGTAGGCCCACAGTTTTATTGCTACAATCTGCTTTCTTGTTGGCCTTACAGGCAAGAGAATGGCCTATGTCACGTGCTGTAATCTTGCTGCCAACATCCCACTGTTAGGTATAGGATCTTCTGCTGACAAGACACCTGTGCTGTGGTCTTGAGTCCAAACAGTCTGTCCAGGTTTAAGAGAAATGACTCATTTTTCGTTTTGTTGCTAGGAATGTTCTGTATTGTCAATACACATAGTTTCTCTAAAATTTACTCTTTCTGCTAGTGCTTACACACACATTTCCATTCGTATTTCATTTGTTGCTAGGCTAGTATTTCTATTATGAGTCGTATGCATTTTATGGCTTCAAGTTACTCTGTGTTCACCAGGTCACTTTGTCAGTGGTAAGGCATACTGTGGTAAAGCCGGGAATCCAGAAATTAGGAATCAGACATTGTATGTCTCTAGATCACACTGCTTGGGGTTAACTACCTGCAAATCATGCACTGCTTAATTGCATTTTAAGGTTATGATTTAAATGATACTTTCTTTGACTTCCCCCTTATTTAGAGGTTCCCATCTAGGACTGTGAAATCATGTTGGATTTATCCCCTAAAATCCTCATTCTGGTTGCTGTCTGAAAATAAACTAGGTTCTCTGTATAGGATGGTAACAAAATACAACATCCCATTTGGGTTATGAGCAAGAGTTTTATGTAACTTCTTATTAGAAAGCTGACATGATCTAGCTGCAGTTGATCTTTTAGGCTCCCTCTTTGGCTATTGGAAAGTGATACGCCAACAGTGTGATTAATCCTTTGTGTCTTAAACAGTGCTTTTATTGTTATCGTATAGAGATACCTTTTGCTGGACTGATCATAAGGGGAGTCTCCATGCCTACTATTTACCAGAAAAGTAGTTAGAAGATACGTTTTTTACTATCATAGTGATGCATTTAAAACCTGTATCTGGTGCAGCAAATAATGTAAAATATATAGTCACTGTTTACTTTTTTTCTGAGGTAGCTATGACTGAGACTCTGGAGGCTTTTGAATTGTTATGGCAGCAACTTTTTTTATTTATGGCTTTATTATCCTTTCAAATATTTTCATGTTTAGTTTACTAATAATGGAGGGAAAAGATACGAATAAATATCCTTGACTATTGTTAATATCAACACTTTTTTTGCAGTTTCCAGTTTTGATGGAATAGCTCTTTCCCCTGTCTCTTTTCTGCTTTCCAATAACAGCAGTATCTCCTGTCTTGTTCCACTATTGCACATGTTATTATCCACAGAATCAGTGATTAGCATTTGTGGAACCCCAAGGCAGATGAGTTTTATAAACAGCTATCCAGTGGAAATGGAAGGAGATAAGAGTTTGAGGAATCAGAGAATCACGGTATGACAGAGGCTGAAGGGACCTCTGGAGATCATTGAGTCCAACCCCTTTGCCAAGGCAGGTTCACCTAGAGAAGGTCACACAGGGTCATGTCCAAGCAGGTTTTGAGTATCGACGGAGACAGAGACTGCACCACCTGTCTGGGCAGCCAGTTCCAGTGCTCTGTCACCCTCAAATCTTCCACAGTTTACACAATGACCCAATCTTGTATGTGCCTGTTCTCTTCAGTGGTTTTAATGATCCTGAGTTTGACCTGGATGTACACCAGTATTAAATCCAGTTCTTTTTCATTTTTCCTCTTGGAGTGGTCTTCATAGAACTATAGAGTCATAGAATGGTTTGGGTTGGAGGAGACCTTTAAGCATCATCTAGTCCAACACTGTTTTTACTAGATGAGGTTGCTCAAAGCCCTATCCAACCTGACCATGACCAGTTCCAATGATGGGCCATCCACAACTTCTCTAGGCAACCTGTTCCAGTGTCTCACCACCCTCACTGTAAAAAAATTCTTACTTATCTCCATTCTAAGTCTATCCTCTGCCTAATTCCTGTTTTAAGGAAATTGGGTGCTCTGTCCCATCTGAGGTGTTTATTTGAAGCCGTTCGCACATCAGCAACATTGGAAGTGAGAGGGAGGGCATTCCCCAAAGCAACTCCTGATGTTCTATGTTCTCATGACAATGTTTTCCAAACCACAGGAATCAGTAAGAAAAATGTTCTGCAATACGCTATATTTTTTTTAATTATTATTATTATTATTAATGGAGCAATATCTTGCTCCCTGTGTTCCCAAATGTTTGAGTGATTCTCTTTTATAAAATAGAGTAAGAATGTGCTATGAGGCTAACCTGATGTAGCTAGTGAAAAGAGGGATCCACACCAGGGATGCACAAACTTTCTAAGGTCTTAAAACCTTCAGGCTTAATAGATGTGAGACTGTAACTTGGGTTGTGAACTTTATAGCACTGATCTTCCCACCCATCTCTTCCCACATCCAGCCCCCAGCCTTTCAGAAACCAAGAGTGTGATTCATCTCATCTCTTTTAGATGTCTCTTTGAGATGAATCATGCTTTAAAAGCCCTTAATGAATTGTCATTGATTATAAAGGTAGCATAAATGATTAGCATAGAGATGTCATTTGGCCATATGAATCCTACCCAGAAGTGTTATTATAGTATACTTTCCCAGTGCCCTATCAATTAGTAAAAGTCATTTAAGTAAAATTAAGTGGGCCACTGTTTCACTCCCCATTCTTCCCAAGAAGAAGTCTTTTAAAGAAGACAAGTATGATTAGGCAATGAAACAAAATCATTACCCATGGGAAATACACAGAAAATCTCTCTCTTCCTCAGTAGCCTCTCCTACTGACTCTTCCTTTCCTCCCCACAGTATTTCCCCCTGTCATGTTCTGCTCTTTTAAACTTTTTTATATTCAGTGCTGGGTTTTTGGAGCCCAAAGGCAGAGCCTGCGTACAAACAGTGTAGTCCCATGAATTACAACACAGCAACATTTTATGTGGGCTAGAGAAGTAAAAAAACTTACTCCATTCCTCATTATAAAGTTCATTTTTGTAATGGAAGTAGCATGTGTTAGTGCTTGTTTTTCTGTGGTTTCATACATCAGTTGCAATACAACCACACAAACA
>JAAGNO010026745.1:90890-105615 GCA_033439905.1 Ceryle rudis | reverse complement strand
CCATGGAACAGCAATGTGCCCTTGTGGCCAGGAAGGCCAATGGTACCCTGGGGGGCATAGAGAAGAGTGTGGCCAGCAGGTCGAGGGAAGCTCTCCTCACCCTCTACATTGCACTAGTGAGACCACATTTGGAGTACTGTGTTCAGTTCTGGTCTCCCCATTTCAAGATGGACAGGGAAATACTAGAGAGAGTCCAATGGAGAGCTACGGAGATGATGAAGGGACTGGAACAGCTCTTATGAGGAAAGGCTGAGAGCCCTGGGACTGTTAGGCTGGAAATAGAAGACTGAGAGGGGATCTTATTAATGTTTACAAATATCTGAAGGGTGGGTGTCAAGTAGAAGGGGCCAGTTTCTTTTCATTTGTGCCCGGTGATAGGACGAGAGGTAATGGTAGCAAGGTGAAACACGGAGTTCCACCTCAACATGAGGAAAGACTTCTTCACTGTGAGAGTGACAGAGCACTGGAACAGGCTGCCCAGAGAGGTTGTGGAGTCTCCTTCTCTAGAGACTTTCAAGATCTGCCTGGATCTGTTCCTGTGTGGCCTGCCCTAGGTGTTCCTGCACTGGCAGGGGGGTTGGGCTCAATGGTCTCCAGAGGTCCCTTCCAATCCCTATCATTCTATGATTCTATGATTTATAGTGGGAGGTTATTATGTGAGATTTTCTTTGTTTCAAAAAACTTGCAGTTAAAATAAAACATAAGTAAATAGATACAATGTACAGACAGCATGGGAAGGAGAAAAGGTAAAGGACAACTGTGCAGTCATATTTCCAAAAAAGTGATTTTTCACTATTTGGCAGTTTGGAAATACATAAACAAGAAAGGCTTAATTTCAGTCACTTCTCGTCACTACCAGCACAGTAATATAAAAGACGTTTATTTATTAGAAGTGCTGCTTTTCATTACTGCTGTTCATAAGAAGCACAGAAATTTATAGAAGATAGGTATCAGATTTTTATTTAAATAGAAGACCTGTCAAAATACAGCATACAATGTCAGCAACTCTCTTCTGAGCATTAGGTTGTATCATTGCTCTTAATGTCAAATTGTCATAACATGCCTGTCATTGCCTCTTTCAGTTAACCTTAAAACGAAGTTTGTACGAGAAACAAAGTTTAAAGAGAAACCTTAGCAGTACTGACCAATAGCAATCATTCTGTCTTGATGTTGATGAAATCATCTGGGTATGGAGTGTCCTCCAGCAATTCATAATAGCTGGATTTCTTTCCAGTTTCCAAACCCCTTGGCAGTAGCTTATTGTCTCTGCTGCATCTCTGATAATTTACTGATACTAGATTCCCTAGAAAGTATGGGGTTTTTAATGTGATTTATATCTGTACTATGTTATACTATAGATGAGGAGCTACTTTTCTTTCCATCTTGCATAATCTTTACAAGGAATCCTTGCCGTAACTGTAGAAGTCGAAGTATGACACTTTAAATTACAATAAAGTGTTTCATATACAACATTCACCATGAAATGTAGGTCGCTGGAACAGGCTCCCCAGGGAAGTGGTCACAGCAACAAGCCTGTCAGAGTTCAGGGAGTGTCTGGAGCATGGTCTTAGTCATATGATTTAGATTTAAGAGTCCTGCAAGGATCAGGGAGGTGGATTAAATGATCCTTATGGGTCCCTTTCAAGTCTGTGATTCTATGATTTCTACTGGCTTACATCACATATCTGAAACCTGTATGTAAACCCTTCTTTACTTTTCCTCTATCCTATAATTTCTCTCTTTGGGATGTATTTTGGGGGGAGCTGGGCAAAGGAAAACCTAATGAATAGTGAATACTATTCTGTTTGTAGGAGGGGAGGACAACCTGTTGTTGACATTCTGTGGATATACTGGATTTATAGGTGAATAAGTTTTATATGAGTCTACAATAAACCAGTTCTGACACTTTTATTTTGATTTTCTTTCTCTGGGAATAAAGCCTGAATAGGCAAGATTTATTGCATTAATTCCTCCCCGTTTAATCTGTAGTCCTGTACATCCTTGCTCTTGTGTTTTTGTTTTCCAATAAAACACAGAACTATTACTATGTTCCCTTACTTTTCCAATGTCTCTTTCCTCTGCTTCCAGAAAACTGACAAATTTTCACACTGAAAATGCCTTTTGTCCCATACAGAACTGCCCTTTATCATTTCCTGTGCCTCCTAGGCATCCCCTTATTCTGTATTCCACTTTGTAACTCTTATTATTTCAATGGTCAGTGTCATATCAGGCATGGAAAGATTTCAGGGTGTTAAGTGTTTCTAAGGTCCAAAACATGCATACTAGGAGGTGAATTTCATGGACAGTTTATCTTGATAGGTCAAATAACATAGGCAGTTTCTGTGAATAATGTGATATTGTTTATTAAATTAGTATTAATTATAGTTTCATGTTAATGTTGATACTGGTAGCAGACTATCAGAGAGGACTTTTCTACTGATAAAACCAGGTGCCATCTCAATCCATTATAATTCTGTGGTGTAATCAACACTGCAGTCTGAGTGTGCATGTATTTTCTAAATTGCTGTATTTTCAAACCGTATTTTCTACCTTGCTTCAATACTGCTTCTGTAATCTTCAGTGCTTTTTGTCTACAGCATTTTTCCCAACACTGTGAAGCCCAACACTGTGAAGCTGCAAGAGGTGTAATTTTTTGTGTCTATTTCTGCATTCTGACTCACCTGTTTGATTTCTCCTTTCAGGTAAATAATTACAGTTTAGAAGAAGTTACCCATGAAGAGGCAGTAGCGATACTGAAGAATACATCAGATGTAGTGTATCTGAAAGTTGGAAAGCCCACCACCATTTACATGACCGATCCATATGGACCACCTGATATTACTCACTGTAAGTGACTTCTGTAACTCATTTTGCTGGAGGTGTCAATTTGTAGATGATTGTGTTTTTTTCATAGCTTGTCCAAAGTACCCCATTAAAGTTTATGAAACAGCTTTGGAGGCTACAAAAATGAAAGCTTATTGTCACTTCTGCATGTTACGCTCATGAAATGTTACAAATAATAAAACTCCGCTTAAGTATTTTTGCAGCAAGATTAAGAACATAGATGATGTACTGCTGTGCTGATTCCAATTAGCCATTGACCAGGTGACCAGACTGAATGGTAACTCTTGCAGCAATTACAGTAAATAAGTGTATGCAAATATATTTTGAAATATCATTAGATTTGTAGACTGGCGTCCTCTGTCAACTGAAAAATTCAAACAAGCTGCAAACCATCTTATACGAATTCAGTGAAAAGTGTGAGGCAAATATATGTCATATTTGAATACAGTATTTGCTTGGAATGTAAAAAATCACTGCTCTACTTATAAAAAATTACCTATTTTATGTGTATATCCAGTTCCTAAATTACTGTTCCACTTTGCTTAATTCTTAACCTGTCAATTAACTTTACATATCTTCATCTGCTGTTTTTTCACTAAGGATGAAGGCCTCATTTGTCCTTGCATTCAGTGTACACTCTGTTGTAGGAGAAGTTGTTGAAACAGTATAGTAAAGTTCAGTGAAGGATCTCATAGGAAGGGAAAATGAATTTTATATTAAAACAAACTGATTTCAATCGGGCTGTCATATGCAAGCACTCAAAGTCATTTAGGCTCATGCTGGATTCAGACAGCAAGGTGTACATCCAGGTGCATCACCAGGACTCCCTGAGATGATTAAGCACAAGGGTGGGTGGATGTGGAATCCTTATCATACACATATACTTTCTCCTTATGTTGACAGCTTCCTTTGCTGATGTGCTTTTTGTATCCTTGAGGAGATAACAGCAGTTAGGATCTTCTGTCTCTCCCATCTTTCCCACGTACTGCATGTCTTCATGATTTACTCACTTCTCTTTTGTCTCCTAATCTGAGTGTCCTAGGCTCCAACTTAGTCTTTATCTCATGCCACCATCTCTTAATGGCTTGAGTCTTTGTTGTAGTTTGGGTGTAGGCTGTCCTGACAAGTTACATATAGTTATGTTCAGTATTGGTGGCCTATTGATAAATCAACACATGCCATTCTTATATCCCTCCCACTAGTCCTCCTCTTGTCCATATTCAGGCATTTCCATTATCTTTTCATTCACAACAATTTTAACATTTCAGTTGAAGCTCTCCATACCACTGGTGCCTGTTAGTCTACTAAATAGTTCATTACTGAGATTCCCTTTCTTCATTTAGTTCATTTAAAACTGTCTGCCTTGGGTTAAATAACCAACAGGGACCAGATGCACCATCTAACAACTGGATGGCAGTTCAGTTTTTGACAAGACCTTCAGAAACTGATCCCTACCCAGTTCAATCTCCTGCCAGTAACCCTAGGGGCAGTTAAGGCCTATGAAGGGCTGGGAAAGGCAGATTTTTCTGCACTATTAGTTATGCTACTGTGGACTGACAAAGTTAAGGAAAAGCTAAATACCTTTAATCCTTGTGCAGACTGCTCCATAGAAATAAAGGAAAGGTTTTGTAACATGCACATCAGGTGGCATACTCAGCTGTGTTGAGGATACCTATTTATTTAGCAAATGTCACAACAGATGGCAGTCATGTTGTTCAGTAGCAGTCTGGTCTGGATCTTAGCAAAGCTCAAGAAGTAAAAATGCTAAATGTCCCTATCCAATCTCCTGCTTTGTAATATTTTCCAAAATAAAAAATTGGGAGTTCTAAAACAGTGTGTTTTATCGTGTCAGATTATAGATCAGCAGCATATGAGAAGACAGAAGTAATTCCAGAGGGAGAGTAAAGGTTGAAAAGATTTGCAATAGCCCATCCTAGGCTGTTGGTGCATGGAGATTCATCTATCCTCAGGGAACCTTTCATTACACCTACACGCTCAGAATATTTCAAAATGGGTAATGGCCTTTCCCTGTAGAGATATTTTGCTTTGAAACATTCTGTATCTCAGCATCTGAAAGACTGAAACTAATACTAGAAAGTTTAGTTGTCTTCTGCCCATGGTAAAATTAATCATTGCTCATTGCAAAAGCATGTATCATTCTTTTTCCTATTTATCATTTCCTTTTCTAATTTCATTACTTAGAGATTGAATACAACTATCATTACATTTCTTCAGCCATAAATAACCCCAGTAACTTCAGAATAGCAAAAAGCAAGCAAGCAACAAAACCTGCAGACCCAATATAGAATCAGACAAGAGTCTTGTAATTTTCATTATTAATCATTAATATTTTAGAGATTTTTAGCTACTTTCTATTTTAAATACACAGATTTACTATGATGTAAATACCATTTATGTTGTTACTGAAATTTCAATTATATTGGGAATTTTGGCACCTTCACAACTTTAAATCTTCCCGTACATAATTCTTCCCATACATAAAATTCTCACTCTTATCCTGCATTGAGCTCTTACTATATTGCTCCTATTGCTGTATATTGGAGTCAAAAAGAGGAATGTGCTTTAATCTTATTCTCTCTTATTTATGTTTCCTTCTTCAAGTCAGTCCTAATTGAAGAAAATGTTTCTCCCAAACTATGCTTTTTTATTCAGATCCCCTCTAAAGTGTCAGTCCTTGCATGTGAGCCAGCATTTATTATTACTATTATTATTATTTTTAATCTTTCAGGAAAACTCCAGCTGTTCAGTCTTTCTTGTCACATTTTAAGGTCTCAGGCAAGGATTGTCTGTTTTGATGTTATTTACAGCAATGAGTAGGTTCTTGGTACTTAACTAAAAAATGGTGCGTTTTGTGAGATCTAATGAATCATGAAAATGTCTAACTAGGAGTGCTTCTTCTTACCATCAGCTTATTCTCCACCAATGGAAAATCATATACTCTCTTCTGGAAACAACGGCACTTTAGAGTACAAGGCATCCCTGGCCCCTATCTCACCGGGAAGATACTCACCCATTCCAAAGCACATGCTTGTGGAGGACGACTACACCAGGTCAGATGCTTCTCTTTATTTGTGACCTTTCATGACAGTTACAAAGGACATAGGTAAAGCATTCAGTGCACCTCAAATAAGAGTATGGCATATAGTTCTTTTCACCCGTGTTCAGGGGAAGACAAATTGAAGTTGTTACAGGTTACTGTCACTGCTATATGAAGGCGACTAAGAGAAAGATCATATAAATGAATGCTGAGCTGAGGTCCCTGTTGTCTGGGCGCAATCCTACACTAGTTCCTAAACATCATGGCTGCAGTAGAACAATGTTGGCACTGAACAAAATTTTCTGCTTCTTAACACGACTAGGAGATCTCAGGATCAGTGACTCATCTGGCTCACTGCATGTATGGGTGGAGGGACTGTATGTGCATTTGTACCGGTCCATGACAGTACACCCTGAAAGGTCCAACCTGTTTAGTGGAAGCGAGGCTGTGTACACACACTGAAAGATAAATTTATGGAGACAAAACACTATGGGAAAAGAAAAAAACATATACACTGTGTACAAGTAAATATAGGAGGGAAACTGACATAAATTTCTCAAGCATTAGAGGAATCATAATAGGAAACAGTCTTCTGTGAGAGCATAGAGGTTAAAAGGAAACTGTTTATGCAGTGGCACTTGGTACCTTTATGAAAAGGGGTTCTTTGATGTGGTTATCAGCAAAATGACCCTGGAAATTGCTTCTGTTTATTTATTTATTTAATAATCCCAAAATAATTGTGACTACTGTAGGGAAGTACAGTAGCAGAATTGTATCTGTGTAGTTGATTTCCAGGTAGACAAGAAACATGGGAAAATGCTAGGACGGTTCTTTTGTGCTTTGTGTTAGATCAACACTGAATGTCACTGATGTGCTACTGTGTGTTTATCTTTCTGTTTGAAGAGCAGTACCATTCACTTAGAAGACAAAAGTTGTTAAGTTTGTAAAATAAGCCCTCATTTATAATATCTAGTGCTTCAGAAAATGAGAAATTAGTTTTCTTTTCCTGTGCTTCAGTATTTATAAATTAATTGTGTTCAAAGCTAGGACTTGGCTGCTCTGATCATCTATCCTGACCTACTGTGAATCTCAAGCCAAAGAACCTCATCCACTTATGTATTCATCAGCTTTAAAACTCGCTAATTTGCATTTCATTTTTCTTGTTGCATATGATTACAATCTTAAGCTGCTTAACTTGTTGGATCAGACCGATTCAGACTAACTAAATCATGATGCAGTATTTAATCAGGACATAGATGTATGGAAACCACACCTTGCTTCCCTGTTTTGGTTAAAAGAATTTCTCCTTTGTTTTGAATGAGAATGCAAAGCTGACATTGCTTTCCTTCAACTTATGAGACATAAAATTGGGATGAATTTTCTCCAAAGGGTTCTGAGAACTTATATTTTTAAATTAATAATTAAAACATTGATTTAATTAAGTTGTGCATCAAAGCAATGGGCTTTACCTGGGCTAGTACTGACCTCATAATTTGTAAATTGCTTTTGTATAAGAAGAATACCAATATAGTACCTGGGTTACAATGATGAAGGCATTGTCAATAAGCTTGTAGTCCTAAATTCTCTCCTTCTGTAATGAGATGTAAGAGCCATTATTACTGAGAAAGAGTCAGAAAAGTTTAAAAACAGAAAAAAAATGCAACCTTAAAAGTCAATGATAGCTATGGAGATCAAGGATTCACAGAAGTGAAGGAAGCAATCCTGAAAAAGGAGGAAAGCTGCCCTGAAAATTAAAAGACCATTTAAGCAGTAAGAAGACCTATAAGGTAACAAAGAAGTCTCTTTAGACAGTCCTGTGTTTCTTCGTGTTCCATGTAGCTGATTTTACCTAATTATTCCTACGACAACAACAACAAAAGAAAACACAAAACAAGAACAAATAGTCATAGAAGAGACAATGAATCCTAGCCCATTAGTTCAGTGGATACCCAGTAGAAAGCATACTTGCTCAAAGAACTGTGCAGGGTATTTATTGACATTGATTAGTATGAAATTAGTATGTCTTTTTGATCTTCTTAGGAAAAGAGATGTATTCCTATCCTGATATATTTAGTTTGTTTTTAAACAAGTTAATTTTGCTGCTTTAGCTCCTGACAATAAAACCAAACTGACACAGTCTGATTCTTGACTGATATATTCACACCAATGTCCTTTTTCTATTATTTGCGGGAAAAAATGAACGCCCAGAGAAGCCATGGATATTCTGTGAAATACTACTCTCTTGTGTTCTTCTTTCTATGTGGATTTCCAGATTAGTGTGTTGTCTAATGAAGGGCTGATATCTGTAGTCTTCTGTGGCATTGGCACTATTGGCAGGAGAGGCTGACTCTACAAGCGTGACCTTCTGTGGAAGGCTTGTGGCACTGGCTGAAATAAAGGTGTTGAGTAATAGGAGCAGGCTCGGAATGCAACAGAGCAAATCAGATGAAAATACCATAGTTCTGAACAAAGTACTTACTGCCACCTATTGAAAAGGTGGAGGCATAATTACATTAGTGGTAATGGTTTATGTGCTAGACTGATACCCAGAATACAAAAGAACAAAGATAAAATTAATACAGTCATAAGAAAAATGGCACTTCTTGACATTGCATTTCCTTACGGGACATATATCATAGAGTACTGAGACACCTAAATAAGAGCCAGAGACCAGGTTTCTCCTCTGATCACAATGACTAAGAAACTCTGACCTTCAAAACTGCAGCATTTAATCCGTGAACTATGCTGAGCCTTTTTTTAAATGTCCATGTAGCTAATTATTGCCTATTGATTCAGGTGGAACTATTGAAAATGCCACACTTAATTCTCACAGTCATCTTCACAGCTATAAGCTGAGAATAGTAAATGGACTCTTTCTGTGCAATGCCACAGGATTTGCTGGTGAGTCTGCCATTAAAGAAGGTAACTGGAAAGTCTGTTGCTGACCACTTTAGAAGGACTTCAAATCTTTTGGGAAGTTAGTTAATTATCTTATTGATAATTTTAGTGAAACCTATAGATCCCCTGATTGCAGCATTTATAATTAGATTTCCTCACATAATTTTTTATAATTAAGATGATTGCCAACTACTGCAGTACTATCCATTAAAGCTTACCTGGTTCCTGCTATAATAGGTTTTCAAGGCTAATTTACATGGTGATCACATAAGGAAATTCATTACCCATGCAGTCATAGTATGGAAACACTTCTGGCAGATTTTCATTTGTGCCAGCTAAAATTATTTGGAGCAGTAACTTCTCCTTAAGAGATTTTTGCAATTTCATAATTCTTTGAGGTCATGATTTGAGTGAAGCTGTAGACAAGGGGTTTTTTAACTTACTGTAATGAATCTATCAGTAAAGCTTAAATGGTTGAACATTCATCTCAACTGGCTCACTTTCTCTTGCATTTTTTTCTTTTCTTTTTTTTTTTGTTCTGTTTCTGTGGGTTTTTTCCTAAATCCTTATATTTTGCATAACAAAAATAGGTCCTTCTGTTAATAAAAAACTTATATTTTTTGTCTGATACTGAATCTGTGTCTGAAAAGAATTCAGTACAACTTCTACTTAATAAAATTATGGGGGAAAAGTAGCTTAATTTGAGCACAAGGGATAGAACAGTAAAAGATCATCTTCACCCACAAGTTTTAATGATGCTGAATGCTGTCTTTTAATCACTGAGTTTTTATAAGTTGTGCATATTATTGGTCCAAAATGCTGCCTTCCTGTATGTTTTGTAAAGATTGTCACAACTTCAGGTTAGAAGAATGTGGGATCAAAAGTGCATAAAAGCTATATGCCAAGTAACCCTATCAACAGTCATCATTCTTTCGGTTTCTAGTATGATTAAAGAGTTGTGCAGGCAATGCAGGAAGATTCCTTCATTGTGCAGATGAGAGTTTCCTAATGCTGCTAGAGGGGAGAAAGAGGAATATTTCTCTGCTTGACCTGATGCTTGTGAAAGGGAATAACTCGTGGCAAAGGTGGTGATAAATAACAGCTGAGATCAGAATGACCATGTTGTTTCAGTTCACAATTCAAAGGCAAGATTTCTGTTGTACAGGCCATGTACAATACTGTACATACTTGTACAGGCCATGAAACTGTGGAAAGCTAGTTAGGAAGTTATGTAATAGTTCAGCCTTGTTGGAGAATTGCTAAGCAAAATCTCTTGAGATGCTGCCACAGAGACACTGGAATAGTCAGCATAGATTTGCCAAAAGCAAATCATGTGTTTGTCCAGCCTGGTTGCCTTTCCTAATGAAATGACTAGCTGTGTGGAGGAGGGGAGAAAAGAGGCTGCCCTATACAAACCAGTGCCACAGCACACGTGCTGCCCTGAGCAGGAATGCCTCTCTGATGCCTGAAAACACAGGTGATTCCCAAGGCATACCTGACCCTTGCCATAACAACCACAGATGTGTATTTGGGATCTGCTGTGGGGCACATGGTCATTCCTCTTCTGCACTAGTTGCCCTGGGGAGTGGCTGTAAAGGTATTTCTCACACCTGCTCTCTGGGCAGGAGAAGATGTAACATGGGGAGCACCCTTTAAAATTCCTCCAGCAGCCTCTCATTCAAACATGAGGAAATGTTGGATAAACAAGTACAACTAATCCGTAGCTGGAAAGAAGATATGATTCATAAAGGTTTGGAAACCTTCTGGATAGCCTTTTGGGTATCTCCTGGATTATATGCCGTCACCTTGCTCCTTCCCCACCTGGCATGACTATGCTTATTTGCATGAAAGAGCAGACTTGGTAAGGCTTTTGACACAGTCTCCTACAGCCCTCTTGTTTAAAAGCTGAGGAAGAGCGGACTAAAAGAGACTGGGTTGGGAACTGACTGAACCAGTAGGCTCAAAGGGTAATTGATTATTGCTTGATATCTGTCAGGTGGTCAGTGATGAGCAGAATAGCTCAGGATACCTTGGGCGTCAGTGAGTATCTTCATCAGTGACCTAGATCATGGCACAGAGTGCTTCCTCAGCAAATCTGCAGAGGATAATAAGTTAAGGGGGAGTGGTTAACATGACAAATGGCAGAACTATATTCCAGAGAGATCTGGATATACTTGAGGACTGGGTCAGGATAAACCTCATGGAGTTTGTTAAGTAGTCTGCTTCTCAGATGGAACCGTTGGATGTGTACAGGCCATGAAACAAACATCTGAATTTCGCCTTCATTGAAAGTGACCTGGAGCTTACAGCAGGTGCCAGGCTGAACATGGACCCAGAAGTGCACTGTCATTACCAGTCAGGTAATCAGCATATTGGACTATATTAGCAGAAGCATGGCCAGCAGAAAAAGCTGTTATTTCCTAGAAGACTGTGACAAATTCCCATGCTTTAAGAGGCATGTGGAGGAACAGGAGAGGGTCTTAACAGATTCTCAAAGTCCTAAATTGCACAGAGGTTAGAGGGATGTTGAGGGAACGGGGCTTGTTTAATGTTGTGAAGAAGAGATTAAGGAGCAATCTAAGAGCACCCTGTAAGTATTTAGTAGCAAAGATGATGAAACCAAACTCCTCTCAGTAGAGGAGCAATGGCCATATGTGTTGGCTTTGGATGTTCTGATTTCAATTTCAGAAGGAAAAAAAAAAGACTCCATGTGGGTGGAGTAGCGCTAGAGCAGGTTGCTTAGAAGGGTTGTGAAATAGCTACCCTATGAGATTTTTAAGATTTGGCTACATAAAATCATCTCTGATCTATTGTTGATAATTGTGCTTCAAACATAGGATTGGATGATATTGGATGATCTGACCTACAAAGATGGAGTCCAACCAAATTTTCTGTGATAGTGGGTAAAAAAACCCCCATGTTATATTTTGGTTTAGTCTTTTTGCAGAACATTTGTTATTCATACAGCTGAGAGAGAAGTTACAATTCACTCTTTAGTAGATGTCTGTCTTCCTATTTCGAGAAATACCAAAATTATAGCCAAAAATATCACTGAAGATCCATACAGATAAAGAACTGACATCTTGAGTTTTAACTTCCTTTCTGACTTCAGAAAAAGGTACCATTAAACTTCTGTGCTTCAGCTGATAAAAAATTCACTTCAGCATTTAACGCTGTCTAAATATTAAAGATTGAGGGCTGAAAAAGCTGAGTTATATATTTTATTGTGAAAAGCTTGTTTGATTTTCATTTTTTTTCACATGCATCTTTGCAAAATAACATCTTCTGGCTGAGGAGAGTGGGCATTGGAAGGGAGAAAAGCGAGAGCCATTAAGTTGGGGGAATCTTTCCCATATTGAAAGTAGCATTCCTGAACTGTTCTTTTCTATAAACTTGCTAGTGGAATTGAGTATATTTTATGGAAATACCTTTAAAATTGTGTCTATACACAAAACTGACTTTTCGGTATTAATCCATTACAACTAATATTGTGGTATGTGTGTTTTAAAACTACCAATAACAATTTACTGACAATGACATCATGAAGCACAACAATAGGTAAAAAGCGGTGCAGTTTTTAGTAACGAGTCCTGAAAATTGTTCATTTGGAATCTTTAATGAGCTGACAGACCATCCATTGAGAAAACACTGCATGTTTTAAAAGTGCGTATTCGCTGAAGGTAGTTAGCTGCATTTCCTGTTGGGTTTTGTACGAGAACAGAATTGAAACTCATGTTTTCCAGATGAAAAAGGTCTTCAAGTAATGTAGCCAGAACTTTCAAATGGTGAATTTTACACCATGTTTTTGACCTGATGTTACTGTTTGAGTAATAAGATATGTAGAAGTACACTGATGCAGTTATATGAATATGATGTAACTGTGAGCTCTCCGCAGTCCTATCACAATGCCTAAACCAAACTCAGCATGTCACCTATACTCTAAAAAGAATAAACTACATATAGTAGTATGGGGAGACTGATAATGACTTTATTAATTCTTCCTATTAAATTACTTATAACTTTGGCAGATTAATTGTTCAAGTTAATATTTTCATGTTCAGTTTTTGTCTGAGACTAGATTAATTTATCTAGGAATAGTAAAGGTTGCATCTTTATTTTGCTTTAAAATTTAGTGTAAATTATATCTATTACTTTTAAAGTAATATTAATCACAATTACTGTCAAATTAATTTGCCTTTAGTTTTAACCATAGCAACTTGATGATCTAAGGGATAGAGGGAGAATTACATGGCTTGTTCATATTCTATTCTGTGTTAAAAATGTTGATGATCTTCATAGAATCATAGAATGTTTTAGGCTGGAAGGGACCTCTGGAGGTCATCTGGTCCAATCCCCCTACACAAGTAGGGACATTTCTACCTAGGGCAGGTTGCTCAGAGCCCCATCAAACCTGACCTTGAATGACTCCAGGGATGGGGCCTCCACCACTTCTCTGGGCAGCCCATTCTAGTGATCTATCACCCTCATATTAAATAACTTTTTTTCTAATATCCAGTCTAAATCTATCCTTTCCTAGCTTAAAACCATCGCTCCTTGTCCTGTCATTATAAACCCTTTTGAATAGACCTTCCCCCTTCAGGTACTTGAAGGTCAGCATAAGGTCCCCCCGGAGCCTTCTCTTCTCCAGGCTGAATAGCCCCAACTCCCTCAGCCTGTCATATTATATTTTAAATACTGTAATATTCCATACATAGCTTCAAGGTTTTGAAGTATGGGAGCTGATGAAACTGAATCCACATATTATTTCTACTGCATTTGTGATAATCAATTTAAATGCCAACCAATATAAGTATTTGAAAAAGCTGCAGTTCATTTAGCCTCCAAAATGTATTTAAGTTTTTTTGCAGTGGAACTCTTTAAGATTCCTTACTCACACTGTGGTATATCGAGGCTTCTCACAATTTTGTAATACTGACTAGATTATTGTAAAAAGCCAGCATGATTGAGCACAGCATTATATGGCCAAGGCTAGTTTTTCTCTCTACTTATTTCTTCCAACCCTTTCTGACACAGAAACATATCAGGAGTGATTCTGTTCTGTGCTCATAGTGCCCAGTCCTTGTCAGATTTTAACACTGAAAAAAATGGAGGAATATGGAGAGTGCATTTGGCAAGAAATTATGGCGAGATTGGGTGTGAAAATGAGGGACAACTTGTTACTGGTTGTACGAGAATGGAAATCATAGAGGGGTAAGGCTGGTGTTTATTGCGTAAGACAACTTGGATTTAGAAGTGAATTTAGGACAAGGAAGAACATAAGTGAGAAATGGGTGAAGAAGCATGAAGAAGCAAGCAGTGGAGAAAAATAACCTGTAGAAGAACACCAATGAATTTCAGGAGGTGCTGAACCAGCAGCTTCCTCAAGGCAGTGATACATGAGGTTTGGGATAATCAATAGTTGTGCAAGAAGGTTAGACCAGAAAGAGAATAGGTAGGAAGAGTTGCTGATAAGATGATGGCAAGTTCAGGCAGGCCCTTCTTTCTTTAGAAAAATGGAGAGGAACCCAAGGTTTCTGTGGTTTGGATGACAAGTGTGTTATTCCCACTCTTGGCCTGTCATAATAGTTCATCTTCATTGCCTGTCTGTCTAAAGGATGACAGCTGGCTACTGCTTCTGGTTACTCCCCATCTCGCATGAGGTAGAGCTCTCATGATCTGTCTCTTATGCTGGTGACCTTACTGATTATAGTATATTTGGTATGGTGTCCCATAACAGGATTTCTTTCTTGGTTTAGTCTTCTTAGAATTACTAAAAAAACCCCAAACGAATCCAAACCCCCCCCCCCAAATAAACAACAACAACAAAAAAAAACCACAAACCCCACAAAAAACTAACAAACAAACAAACCCCCAAAAGACCAACAAGCAAACAAACAAAAAACCAACCAACCAACAAAAAAAAAC
>JAAGNO010026745.1:63526-82207 GCA_033439905.1 Ceryle rudis | reverse complement strand
TTCTGGCGCTCTAGTTGCCAGCGTGGTTTTTTCAGCCCTGATATTGTTTGTTTGTGGGTTTTGGGGTTTTTTTTTGGTGTTTGTTTTTTTTTTTTTTTTGGTTTTGTTTTTTTTTTTTCTAATTTTAATTTTATTTTATTTCTTTTTCCCCCCATGTGTATTTGCTTTTCTCTTAAGCTTTTGATCATGTGATTGAATTGGTATTTTTGAGTACATGTAGGGGAAAGAACTAAGGATAGGGTTTAAGACTTTGTTGTCATGGGAGAAAAGCTTGGGAATGTGACCCCTCCCAAAAAATTAAAAATAAGTGAAAATTTTGTTCATGTATAGTCTAGCTTTTGTAAACTTGCAGATCCTCTTAAAGCACTTGAGTGTATGGATTGAAGGTATTTAGCTTGCTTTTTAAATCAAGACTAATTTCTTGAAGCCAGCCCTGGTTCTAGCTGATACTGTGGTCTGCAGTCTTAGGCAAGGTATTATTTTGTGCTTTCTTTCCCAGTCTCCTAAAAAGGTTTAACAATGAGCTCATAGAGCTTCTTTGAAAACTAATTCTGTCTGAGACAATAGCATCCTATTACTAATGGCAATTTGTATTACTATTTAATAACTTTAAAATTATTTTGAAGTACTTGATGAATTAGATTAATGACATCAGTTCCTGGGACCACAATTACTTTCTCACCGATGGGGATTAGGGAGGGAAGATAATATTGGCACAGGGCTCTGGAGCAGAGTCTTTTGCAGACAACAGCACACTTTTTGCATAGGTATTCAAGGATAACAGAATTGTGTAACTCTAAAGAGCTACACAAATAAAAGTGTGCTGAAATGAATGCAGGACATATAGGTAAAGAGCCTATAGTGTCCAGCATCTTCATGTTTGGTGTGTGATGCTATTTCCAATCTCTGGCTGAATTCCCACAGCCTCCATGTAGACACACAAGGGTCACAACACTCCTGCAGTCTCTGCAGTCAGACCAGTGTAGGTCTGCAACACTAAGAACTACTGCTTGTAGTCACCTCGATTTTAGGGATCCCTGGGATCCCTCCATAGGCCATGAAGGGAGTGCTGAGAAGGTGCTGGTCTTTTTTTCACTAATCCTAGAAGGAAATTAAGGTAACTGCACTCAAAAAAGGGGTGAATGGTGGGCCTGTCTGGTACTCACTGCTATAGTTCCCTTTCTCATTTGTTAATATTTGTGCAGCCTTTTTCTTCACAATAATCTACTGGGAGCGGGCTTATTGTCAAAATGATTCATATAACTGTACTGGTGTGTGGCTGCCTTCCAAGTAGGCTTTTGTCATCTTTATTGAAATTCACATTGTACAGGAGTACTCGTTGTCCCCTTTTCAATCCCATGTGTTTAATATGGGAATAATATCTCCCAAAACACATCTAGCCCTATTTTAAGTTTTCTGAAGTGCTTGGCAACCTGAAAAAGGGATGTATCAAGCAGTAAAAAGCAATGATATTGTGAAACTGAGTCTTCTACTTGCCCCACGTGAACACAACCACCTTTATTGAATTTAAAATGAAATTTTGCTCTTTAGTTGTTTCATTTACTTATTTTTTGTGAAAATTTCAATTAGTAATTACAAAATTGGAACTTGGTCTGTTTAATGCAAATGGGCTTAAATACTTAAATATTTAAAATCAGATTTAGAGAAGATTTATACTTTTTCCTATTTTGACACCTTGGAATCAACTTCTGCACTGATCTGCATTTTACACAATCTAACCTCAGACATTCAGCTTATATATGGTGAACTAGCATAACTAAATAGCTCTGCTTAAAGACAGTGAAAGGGAATAAGTACACAGATGTACAGCAGTACATCCTTTCTGTGGCATCTTGAACACCAAAGTAGGCAGTACTGAGGTTCGACTTATTCAGTGTAAATGGAAGCAACTTATCATAGAATCATAGAAATGTCTGGGTTGGAAGGGACCTCTAGAGGTCATCTAGTCCAACCCCCCCTGCTGAGAGCAGGGACATCTTCAACTAGAGCAGGTTGCTCAGAGCCTTGTCAAGTCTCACCTTGAATGTCTCCAGGGATGGGGCTTCAACCACCTCCCTGGGCAACCTGTTCCACTGTTCGACCACACTCATGGTAAAGAACTTCTTCCTTACATCCAATCTAAATCCACTCTTTTCTAATTTAAAACCACTGCCATGCTACACTTAATCCTCTAGTCTCAAAGACAAAGCATCTTTAGAAAATAAAGATACCTAGTTAAATTAACTCTCTAAAAGTAGCTCCCTTAAAGCATAAAGTGGCATTTAAAAAAATGAACACTGACTTCTCATTTTGAGAAATGACTTGAAGGCATATCTACAGACAAATTTAGGCATTCAGACGCACAGACCATATAGCAACCCCTAAGCAATTTAAGAGATTAAACTGCTCATCACAGAGGTTGGCTTGGGTACCGATTTTCATACTTGATGGGAATTGAATCATCTTGTTATTGCTGATTTCAGTGAGATTTAGGTATCTAAGTGTTACGGCCTTTACTGCCTAAACAACTTCTTTAGCAATTCAAGTACTACTTTAACTCTGGCACCTAGATCTTTCTAAAAATAAACTTGGAGACCTTGACTCACACACAGGAGCACACACTGCAGTAGTTGACATAATGCAGGCCAGATGTATAAAACTACACACCCATTACACTTGACTGGGTTGTGCCACATCTGAAAGCATCTCCAGAACTGCAATATTTTATAATCATGTGTTATAAGGTAAAAAACCAAAATCAGCATAAACTGTGTTGGTTAACTTTCTACAACTCAAATGCAATGTCTCAATGTAGATTGTCCCTGATTCTGAATCAGACTTCTGAGGCCTTTAAATTATTTAGCATCTTTTGGAAATTATACAAATTAATTGTGGATTTTCCTTATCATTTTCAGTTAACAAATGAAAAAGTCAAAACTGGAACTGTTTCCTATAATTTCTTTTTAATCCTGACTCAAGTGTTCTATTCAAGTAAATGATCCAGTGATGTAACTGTTACAGTTAATGAAAGAAAAATGATGCTGTCTTTCAGCCTCGCCTTTCATGTTGTTTTGTGGGGATGAATCTCTGACCCTAACGAGCACAAACATTACTACAGACTCATATGCTCTTTCCTTTTTTTAATGAGGAGTCCTCTATATTGGACACTATTAATTAAAACTATTAGGAAGATGCACCTTTTTAAAACTTGGAGAGATGATTGCAGGAGAACCTTAATCTATAAAGGCATAAAATCTCTGCAGTTAAGCGTTTAATTATGTTAAGTTACAGAAGCCTTTCAGGTTAAGATGGGATGCTTCAGGTTAATGCTGCTGGGCTTTATTTCCAGTTGTCCTGCTGACTAATTCTCTTCAGTTGAGCAAATCATATAATTCTATTTGCTTTTTTTTATCAGTAAAATGATCTTCTTACTCATTTATATTGAGAAGGATAAGTAATATTAAACAGAATAGATTAAAAATTTTAAAAGAGAACAATTAAGGTGTTTGTTCCGTTCCTTCATTTGGAAAATGTTTCCTTTTTTTTTTAATATTTTTTAGAATACTGTGCTTTCTTGTGCTACAGATCCTCTTTTGTTCATATTCTGCACCCATGGAAATTAAACTGTAATTCTTAGCTCATAAAATGGACAGAAATATTAACTCAATTTTGTTAAGTAGCAGTATTTACTATGTTTTTAAAGAAAAAAAAATACTATTTCTCAGAAAACATTTGTAAATCACTAGTATTAAAATTTTCCTGCTGTTAAGATTACAAACAGAGCTACAGAGAGACATTTGGGAACAAATGAAAGATGTCGTTTTCTTTTCCATGTCTACAAGCAAGCTCTGAAATTCAGTCTCCTGTGACTTCCTCAGTCACAGGAAATGCTCCCAAAGTACCAAATGCCAGTTCCTATTTCTTTTTTGGATTAATGGTGAAGTCTGGAACCAGAAGACTAGAAAGCTACTAGGCCACTTTTAACCGGTTCCTGCCTGAGGATTTTGGCCAGGGCAATTGTTCATCCAGTATGGGGAGGGCAAGGCGGATAATGATCCTCAAAACTGAAGCTTTGCCTGATATCAGAAGATATCAGGCACCATAAAATATTGGCTACAGCAGTTACTGGCTAGATACAAGGCAGGAGAGGTGCTTCAGTTTCTCTCAGGAAAGTCTGGTCAGTTCATAACTCAGTACACACAATAACTTTGTTGTTCAAAACAGTAATTTCTGTGATAGACGTTGTTGTTTATTTTCAGTGCATGTAAGCAACTTCTCAAACACCTTGTTCTGGTGTCTGAAAATCCGCTTGAAACAGTTCTTCCAAAATGATATAGCACTAAAATTCCAGATGCAATGTTCAAATGCTTCTGCGTGTTGGGAGAAAATTAAACCCACATTTCTAACATTGGTTCCTTATCTGGTTCAAGTGTACTCAGAATAAATGACAAAAAATTTGACAGAAAGTGTCACTATGTATAGGAGTGCTACAGTAACAAGTTAATGGAGCCATTCACTAATTCAAATCTTGTCCACAGTGATGAAAGTTAATGACAATTATTACCTGGCAACTGTCTAAAGGGCGATATGAGAAATAGGTTTGGAGATTTCAGTTTAGTTCCTGTGGACAAGTTTCCACATCATAAAAATCATCTCTCCATCTGTCACGGTAATTGCTAGACTCTGAGCTCATCAGAATAACTGAGAATAGCTTTAACCTGGAGAATAAATTACTCTTTTTACCCTGAGCTATTTAGCTTAGAAATGAAATATTGCTATAGAAACAGGGTAAATAAAGCTACCCTATGGCTACCTATGCTGTACCTGTTGGGGGAATAATAACTTCCAGGGTTGTAGCTACCCACAAAAGAGCAGGAAAGCTTACTGGTTAGAGCAAAGAGCTGGGAACTGACAGCTTGTATGACCTTGGCAAATTGGCTTTCCTTCAGTTTTGTCCAGCTGTGAAACACGTGACACATCCACAGATACCACTAGCAGCCCTTGCACTTAAAAGATATTTCCAACAGGTGCAGATGTGCATACTTTTTCTGCACTGCATAAAAAAATAAGTGATCATTAGTACCAAGTGGAATGATAAGAGGCATCATGGAAAGCAGGTGAGGCCTCTAATTATTGCAGTATAATTTGTCATGGAAATACAAGGGAATTATAACTAATAATGAACCTTCCCTCAGCCCTGTGCTAGTCTTGTTTTACACTACAGTTATCCCACTGGGGTCATGCAGTGCTGACTCAGGCCCCCAGATTATTTTGCATATAATTATCACCATTTACTATCGTTGACATAAGCTGTATATGTCGATACTTGGCAAATATAACTGTTTCTGAAGTGTTGCTAAAAATGTGCTTGAAATGTACAAATCAGGAGGTGGCACTCACAGAATCACAGAATGTTAGGGGTTAGAAGGGACCTCTGAAGATCATTGAGTTCAACCCCCCTGATAAAGCAGGACCAAAACTAGGGCAGATCACTCAGAAATGCATCCAGACAGGTCTTGAAAGTCACCAGAGAAGAAGACTCCACAACCTCTCTGGGGAGTTAGTTCCAGTGCTCTGTAACCCTTACAGTAAAGAAGTTCTTCTTCATGTTGAGGTGGAAATTCCTGTACTCAAGCTTGAATCCATTGCCGCTTGTCTTGTCACAGGGCACAAGTGAAAAGAGGTTGTCCCCACCTTCTTGACACCCAGCTCTTGTGTATTTATAGACATTAATTAGATCCCCTCTCAATCTTCTTCTCTCCAGACTAAAAAGCCCCAGGTCTCTCAGCCTTTCCTCATAAGGCATGTGTTCCAGTCCCTTGATCATCCTTGTAGCCCTCCGTTGGATTCTCAAGTAGATCACTGTCCCTCTTGAACTGGGGAGCCCAGAACTGGAAGCAATACTCCAGGTGAGGTCTCACTAGGGCAGAGTAGAGGGGGAGGAGAACCTCCCTTGATCTGCTGGATGCACTCTTCTTAATGCATCACAGGATACCATTGACCTTCTTGACCACAAGGGCACATTGTTGTTCCATGGATAACTTGCTGTCTGTCACGACTCCAAGGTCCTTCTCCGTGGAGCTGCTCTAGCAGATCGCCTCCTAACCTGTACTGGTGCATTTTGTTCCTCCCTAGGTGCAGGACTCTGCACTTGCTCTTGCTGAACCTCATTAGGTTCCTCTTTGCCCAGCTCTCCAGTCTGTCTAAATCTCGTTAAATGGCCACACAGCCTTCAGGTGAATCAGCCAATCCTCCCAGTTTCGTGTCATCAGCAAACTTGCTGAGAAGACAGTCTGTCCTGTCATCAAGGTCGTTGATAAAGATGTTGAACAGGACTGGACCCAGCAGTGATCTCTGGGGGACTCCACGAGTTACAGGACTCCAGCTGGACTCTGCTGAGTCTGTGCTAGGCCAATGATGCTAGACCAGTACAAGCCTGTTTGAGGACACTGTGGCAGGTGGTGTTGCAAAACTGAATGAACTGTTTAAAGTGGATCCTCATCTCCTGTAGTTGCTAATTTCATAGCACTTGACTTCTGTTCAAAAAGTAGAAAATACTAGTTAATGGAATAATGAGAAACACAAAAATGCTAAGATTAAAGAAAACTCAAAATGTATTTTTTTTCCTTTTTAGAATTTTTTCCCCCTATCAGAATGTAGCTGTACCTTTATTTGTCTATGAGTATAATAACTATTCCCCATGATAAAGGGAAAGCTCATTTCATTAGCCAAAGTAGGATCAGATTCTTCTGCCATTTCTTTCTTTTTAAAAGGTCATACAACTGTCATTAGGAAAAATGTAACCAAATGGTTATACATTTCTGATGTTACAGAAATATTTATTGATCAGTACTCAATACATTTCCTTCTTAGTGATTCAAATTCATTTTCATGTAAATATAACTTTCAATGTTTCTAATAGTTAAGAGAAACAAGATACTGAATAACATTTTAAAAAATTACTGAGTCACTAGCCTAGTGAGAAAATTGGCTGTAAAATGCAAGTTCAGCTTTTAGATAATGTCATGAGTCAATGTCCAGCTGATTTCCAATAAAATACAGATTTAGAAGTACCTAAGTTACATTTGAAAATTAAATGTGAGCTACTAAAGAAATACCGGCCAGAGATATATAGGCAAAAATGTCTCCTTAAATTCTATAGTTTGACACATGGTTGCTTTGCAAACCATGACACTTTTGCTCTGTATCCCAGATGGATATTGAATTTTCTATCTCTTCACCTTTCAAACAGAAAGTAATCTGAGTATACACTTGCTAGAGCTCTTTACTAACACTCTTTTAATTCCTAATTAAAGCAATATCACTCCAGTTGACTTGTCTCTGTATTTTATCACTTCCCTATTTGGTGTGAGAAATAGTAGCTCAGCCCTTCACAAAGAATATTTTAAATCTATTTCTGCATTTCTTGGGTAGTTGGAGGTGCTATGTGTTTGGCCACTGAAATTATCTGGTGATTTCTTAAAACTAGTTTGCTTGGGTGGATTTTTTTTTTCCCCTTGTAGACGTAGGTCCTAATGTTTTAAACCTGCAGTGAGATCTAAATATGATTTCAAATTTTTAAAATTTCTCTCATAGATTCTACTTCAGAACATACATTACGAGTTGGAAGGATAATTTAAGTTATCCTGGCAGACTAGGGTTGGGGTTGTGCCTATTTGTGGTCAGTTTCTCTTCCAAATCTGTAACTTATTTCTTAGGTGAATTTGCAAAAGCACTGTAATCTTTCCATATGTAAGTTCAATGTTTTAAAAGTGTGTGTGTGTATATGTAGGAAATGGCAAAGCCTTACTACACAGGCAGAGAAAAATGTTTAGGAACATTGGTACATTACTGGGAGCTGTTCAGACATGTCCTAGGGTGCATCTCTAAGATTGTAGAGCTCACCTATCACTGTACTGTCTCAACACTTGCATCCAAAATTTTCCCAAAAAGTGATTTAAATAGGGCAGCACAACAAATGAAAGCAATTCTAGATTTTTTTTAGATTTCTTATCAGTATCTCCGCAGGAGAGGGTGTCTTTCCTGTTACTATCTATGGAGGACCTCAGGACCTGAACCAAAATCCTTGAGAGTTTGAAAATGCTGAAACTGAATAAAATACTGGGGGGGGGAAGAGGAAGATTTAGAGGAAAAATTTTGACAATGACAGTTGTACAGTTACTGTACTTCACCGTAAGTTGCTTAAGCATCAGAGCATTTACACAGTATTGATTTGAGATGTAGTACCTGGCTGTGGGGGAAACACTGGAAAGGGAAGGCAGAAAGAGGGATGCTTATCTATTGCTCACAAATACAGGCGAAAAGCAAAATCCTGACCTTAAGTTTTTGCTAGGAAACATTGAA
Source organism: Ceryle rudis (assembly GCA_033439905.1). Classification (NCBI taxonomy): domain Eukaryota; kingdom Metazoa; phylum Chordata; class Aves; order Coraciiformes; family Cerylidae; genus Ceryle; species Ceryle rudis. Next base: position 73,843 of record JAAGNO010026745.1, on the reverse strand, counting down.
AAAGTCAAAAAAAAAAAAAAAAATGGCATTTATAAAACATAAGTATGTATGCAGAGATACCGTGTCAATTTGCAATAGCAGGACAAATTGTTATAAGAGTCCACTGTAAGCCAAAGTCATTATAAGCTGCTGTATCAATATGAAGTCACTAGGAAAAGCATTTTTTTGGTTTGTTTTGCTAAGAAAGGAAAAAGAAAAATAACAGCCACACATTAGGTGTGTGGAAAGGGTTACAAGCTCTAAACATCCCTGAATTTTGTGAAAGTCTTGTTATTCAACTGACTTTTTTTATTGAACCTAAATTTAGCTAAGTTGTCATGTAGAATTTGTTAATGTTTTGAGATCTTAAACAATTTATTCTTTAAAAGGTTTTAATTTCACTTTTAAAGAGTAACACTATAAGCAGCTAGCTTATCTGATTATTAAAAAATAATGCTTATAGTGCATAACTGCATAAAAAGCAAGGCCAATGGAAGTGACAAGATATTAAAATACATATTTCTAGCTGACAAAGGGAGGGAGAGAAAGATTTAGTTTGACTTTCAAAATTAAAACTTCAATATTGTTAAGGAAATACTGGAACAGAAACATTGCAATCCCTGGGAAGATGCGTAGACAGTTCATTTTTCCAGAGTATTTACATAGTCTATGCAGAAAATGAATTATTCCACAGATAATAGGAATTGCTTGCTGTATCTTTTGAGGATCATTACAGCTGTTGCTTTTATGCTGTTGAAATCACTACAGTGATGAAGTGTTGAGCAGGGAAAAGAATATAATTCTACAATGTGAGAGTACACTTGTGTATATGGTCTTGCACATAACAAATTGCTTTTGATGTGATTACACTGATTTCTAACATCTGAAATCTGAATAGCAATGACTGTATCCTTAACACAAGCTTTTATAAAAAGCGGCCTGAAACCATCATAATAAATTACACTGTGGAAAGAGAAAATGTATCAGCATGAACACCTGAAATGCACTGAAGTCCCCATGGGGGAAGTACATAGTATGGAAACCAAATGTCACTTGCTACTGCTCACTGGTAGTAGGATGCATTTGTGCAGCCCAATACAAGACCATTCAGATACTCCTAGGCTGGTTCTAGACAAGTTAGATTAGCTGATGAAGCAGTCTAACCTGCTTCCAATAAATGACCACATTGATTAATAGTTGACTTGGATATAATCAGCAACATGTTCAGCTGCTGATCTGATGAAGATTGCATAAAGTGTACTCAGAACTTTTAGCCTATTCAGGGTACAGTGACTAAGAGTTGCAGGTAGGAGGACTTATGCAGTATCTGTGCAAGAGTGTGGCCATACAGGCTTGGTTGGAAGCAGAAGTCATACAGGTTTGGTTAGGATACAAACTCGCATAATACTGTCATTGCACCAAGAAGAAGAGAATTTGCTTTTGACACTTCAGATTCAGTAGCATGGGTGAAGTTTGTTAATAGTTCATATCAAGCCTTTTCAACTATTTTATATATTATACTACAGTGAAAATGTGTGAAAAGTCTTATGAAGACATCTAAAGTAGGCAATGAATTAATGAGTGCCATTGAAATCGCAGGTGCTGTCTATAATCTTGAGACTCGAGTGATTGAAAATTCTCCTGGTTGGTACATGCATATCAATTAGAAAAGGAAGTAAGCAAAGAGGGAAATTTACTCCTGATGGAAGTAACCTCCTGGTTTCCTCTTGTAGTCATCATTCAACAATTAGCTTTTGTGCTGGTATTTCATGGATTACAGAACTGGGTCTTTCAGCTAGGGTACTGGAAGGTTATGCTTTGGAACCAAAACTGCAAGATCCAAACCACACTGGAAATTATCAGAACACTGAAATCATACCCATCCTATTTCTTTTCCTTGTCTTTTCTGTCTAGTACAATACCATAGTCCTTTGAATTAATGACAAAAGTAGTGCCCACAAAGGATGATCAGTACAATATCAAGAACCAAGTCATATCTCAGTGAAGTCAGAAAGAGAATTACATGGACTTTGCTGGAGCTTGGATAATCCAAGAATAAACATGGCAACATAATACTATAAGCAGGTTCATACTTTGATGTCAAGGCTAACTTCCAAATCACATGACATCATGTTTTGTAGCATTTTAAAGATTATTTCTCAAAACCCATAATCTATTTGAATGCTTCATAAAGACTAGCATTGCATGGAAAATAAATTCTTAAATGTTTGGAATCGTAAATCTATTTGCCACTGACTTAAATCAAGCATCATCAAGGGTTGCTGAGGAGTAAACCTTAAAACACAATGCTGCCATATAAAGTTGTAGTTCTTAGTAATCACCACTATGATGACAAGATTTTTATAAAAGTTAATGTAAGTTAGCTCTTCAACAGGATAGAATATGCTGTATTTTTTTCACATCAGATTTATATAATTTTGGCCATGTCAACCTTTCATGTTTTCACATTTAAATTTTCCAATTATGTTATTCTTGCATTACCACTTTATGAAGAAAAAAAAATCAGCTTAATTAGTCTCAAAAGAAATACATCAATGCAGTTTAGGAAATGACAGGTTTTCTTCAGCTTGCCCGCAGAAATGGTGACTATAACAAATTAATTCGAGTCTTGTCTACCTAAATGTATTAATATTACTCTTATCACTGTAAGAGTCTGGACATCTCATTTATTTTTGTTTTTTGGAGACAGGGACCTGGTGAACATAGAGAGTAAATGGCTTTACTAAGGTCCTAAAGGAAATCCACAGTTAGTCTGGGGAGTTTCAGACTTCGCTTGCCAAGAGGAGCAACAACCAAAGCATATGAATCAAGAATATATTGTGCAAATTCAAGTTTTAATAACAAACCTATTAAGTTAAATCACTGTAATTATCATTTGAAGACTTGAAATAGCTTTGGTTGACTTGTAAAATAAATTGCTAGGAAAAAAAGTGGAAGCTGCCATATGATTTATGAATGTTTGATTGACCAATATGCAGGAAATGGTAAAAAAAAAAAAAAAAAAGCAAAGCGAATTAAAATACGTTACAGTAAAATATTTAAAGAGCATTAGCATTTAGTCTCTCAAATCCCAAACTACTCTTTAAGTAGAGAACTAGATGAGTTGTGACGTGAGAAGAAATGATATTTTCTTCTGTAAAATGCTGTCTGTTTTACTTCTGTTCTCAATCAGAGGTGTGCCTAGTGTAACATATACTGTAAGACTTTTTAATGGTAATTTAATATTTATTTCATCTGTGAAATGCATAACTTGAAATCATTAATCTTTTCTAACACTAGTTTAAACATTCTGCATTCACATTGTAAGGGAAGAGTTGAGTCTGGGACTGATGGGTAGTGATAATAGGATTGGTATATAAAAAGATTCTGCAGCTACAGTAGCTATCATAGTTTTATTAATAAGATTCAAATTTAAATTAATTTAGATGCCTCAAAGGTGCAGACTGTCTCCAGGCCTATCTTTGGGCCAGGAGAAAAAACAGCAATCAGAATGTTCCACTTAACTTGAGTACAAAAATGAGCATTTTATATCCAGAAGTAAATGGTGAGTGAAGGAACTTTCTTTGGATTTCTTGATGTATGATTACCCAAGTGTATTTGGAGAATTCCACTGGTTACAAATATTATTATTTAAGTAGATATTTTCTATCATAGTAGATATCTCTGATAAATTGGAAGAGTCACATAACTTGGAACAAAATAGGATATCAAAGGAATTCTAAACACAAGAGCCTATTGCGATGGAATTTGCTTCCAATCTTGCAGATGCAAGATTTGAAAATGTGGATGACCATCCAATGCATGGGCTTATCTTCCATCAGTTTTGTTGTATCATCTGATTAATCCATATTTCATATGTGAAGTGTTTCATTGATTGCAGGGTATTTGTAGGTTTTTGGCAGAACTGCTTTATCCTCAAAAATAAAGCACGGAAAAGAGAAGCAAAAAGCTGCAATGCTAGCTCAGTTCATGTGCACAGGGTAAATATGGACACAAGATGCCCATCTCCAATAACAGCTTCCTTGCGTTGCTATTTCTTTTTACAGTACTAAATGACAATGGAATTCTCTTTTTAGTCCAAGATTGGATGAGTTGCTGGTATAAATCCAATTGTGACCATTTTTACTGATTAATTCATCCTTCCTTGTGCTTCACTGTCTGTTTGTTATTCATATGTTTTCTCTAAAACAACAGTGTTTTTTCTCTCAGTATACCCAGTGCAATTGGTTCTGGCCAAAACACTTGGGAACCAAATTACAAAGGTCCTTGTAGAGAGAAATTATTCATTGGAAGCAGTAAAGAGAATTTTAGTTCTATAAAGCTCTTTATCTAATAAATGAAAGCCGAAAGTAGAGGAAACCTGGCAGCATCTTCACTCCTTCACACTAAAGTAACCTTGAGATAACCCAAAAACCTTGGGTTTGCTGGTTGACTGATGACAAGATTGTAATTACAAGAAATCATAGAATCATTAAGGTTGCAAACAACCTTCAAGATCACCAAGTCCAACCATCTACTAACTATTATCAGGAACACTAAAACTATGTCCTGAAATACCACTTCTAGACATTTTTTAAACACCTCCAGGGATGGTGATTCTACCACCTCCTTGGGCAGCCTGTTCCAATGCCTAACCACTTCCTCAGTAAAAAAATTTTTCCTCATATCCAACCTAAACCTCCCCTGAAGCAGCTTAAGCCCATTCCTCTTGTCCTGGTTACCTGGGAGAAGAGACCAACACCCACCTCACTACAACCTCCTTTCAGGTAGTTGTAGAGGTCTCCTCTGAGCCTCCTCTTCTCTAGACTAAACCACTCCAGGTCCCTCAGGTGCTCCTTATAAGACATTTTCTCCTGACCCTTTACCACCTTAGTTGCTATTCTCTGATCTGAAATGATCTCTAACATAGAAGAAAAACTTGAAAAGTTTAGTGAAGGAAACTCAGGCTGTTGTCCAGGGCTTATACTATTAAGCATCTTGATAATATTAAATGAGTTCCCTGAAGGATCACAGATTAACTGTTTATCAGCTTAATCATGTATGCATGCTTGCTAATTTTGAAAATCTTTTAAAACTAGTTTCAAATGTTTTTTTTTACTCACACAATTTATCCATTAAGTTTGTAACTAAACAATTCACGTTAATGATTATCACAGGCTTAGAGTAAAATTCTCCATAAATTCTTTTTATGATTCTTTCCTAAATAGCCAAATTTCTTTTCAAAGATTGAATTTAACAAGCGTCTTTAAATAAGTGGTGTTTCTATATGTCTATTTAGGGACATAAGGTTTGACAGAACATATAAATAACCTATCTATCCCATTACTCATCTAATCCAATCTATGGCCTATAATTAAAGACAGGATTAATTAATTACTAATGTGCTTGGACAATATGCCTGACACTCCTACTGCAAGTAACCCCAGAATGAGAAAAATGAATAGATGAATTTCTTTTTAAAATCTAGTTCTAGTGTATACTTCATTCTTAGCCTTTGCAGTGTAAGATGCTGAATGTTTCCCACAAAATGCTGAGTAACTCCAACTTATGTCAGATTAAAAAGATCCACAAAATAGGTTTTGTATTTATTAGATTAGAATTAGAAGAGCTTGAACTGCTGAATTTCTTCACTGTTCATCTTTCATTTGACAAGACATTCCTTATACTTCTGTATTTTCAAATTACCATTCACTGCTGTTTGTATGTATTCTGCTGAGATGTCATTTGTTTATGCACATTATGTTATTTCTACTTTTGCTTTTCTCTTTATTTCTCTAGGATTTTTGGTTTTATGTTTGGTGTAGCTGCACATGCACACATGCATGCTGGGCTGATTTGAATGACAGAGAAAGTGAGACTACATAGCAGCTTATGCAGGATTACATTCTCACCTCTGGTCTGTTAAAAAAGACAGATGTTGAACGCATATTCCTAGCTTTCATAGAGATAATGTATATCCAAATAGGAGGGATAACATTATCAAAAGGTATCACACAGGTGCAGTAAACATTGTATCAGGAGTAACTGCAATATAAAGTGTGCTGTTTTGTTAGATTTTAGATCATAATCGTAAATTAATGTTCTTTTTGTTGGGATCATTCCTTTTTGTTTTAATGAACTACTTCTATGGAAACTGGATACACTCATTTTCTGGATGTTTTACCTTGACAGTTAGTGTAAGTCATTGCAATGTACACATGAGAGTTAGTAAGTACGGAGGAAATGAACTTGATCTTATGCAGAAACAATATTAAAACTTAAATATCTGTATGAATGGGGTTTTTTGTGCAAATATTTGATACAGAATCTCATGGGATATAGAAATCTTTGTTAGTGGCATGGTATGGTTTGGCATCAAGCAGTTTTTCATTGCTGTTTAAAACCAATTTAAATAATTGTTATTATCCATATGTTTTACCCTGAATGAGTAAAATTCAGTGCAATGACTCTACCATGAAAAAAATTTATATGCTTGTTTTTCTTTGGATGGGGATGGATAGAAACTTTACAAATTAGTTTAATGGGTTGCAGTTATTTGAGCTCTGTCATTAGGCCTATTTATCTATGATTTCCCAACTCTTTAAAAGAGAAGCATATGCAGTATAACAGTCATGAATTATTTTTCAAGTGTCATCTTCAGTTCAAAGAAAGTCAACCTTCCCTTGAGAAGAGAAATCAAAGCTAAGCTGTTCTAGGCACTAAATGCAGTATTGCAAGATCAATGTACCCACGAAGACATAATATCTGTCCATGTTGTTAATGACAAGATTGCTCTGACAGAGTTCAGTGTTAAAATCACATTATACTTCCTTTTTTGTGGGTCCTGAGTTGGAATTAGTTTTCTGACTCTTGCAGGGAAAGCTCAACAGTCTTATAAGTGGTATTCATAACTTTAAATGAACTTCTGTGGTCTGTGGTGGAAAAGTACATAAAGATGTTAGGTCTTTCCAGATTTTTCTAGTGTCTATTTAGCCATTTGGGGTTTTATCCTCCTATTAAGTACGTGTCTCCTATGAACTGTAATTTTGACAAAAATAATCCACTTCTTCCAGTCCTGTTGTGCAGAGTCCTGCACTCTGGGTGCTGGGGGTAAATGCAGCTATTCCCGCTCTGTGCCACCAGAGCAGCTGAAAGACACGGAATCTAAGTTTCTACCTGAAAATGTTTCCTATCTTATCACTTGCATCAATACCCAAAGAAAAGCTGTACATACATGTATACAGATATTATTGCTTTCCATTTTTAATAAGTACTTGAAATCAAGGGTGGCAAATAACGACTGTGGTGTGTTGACCCTGGCTGGACACAAGGTGCCCATCAAAGCCTCTCTATCACTCCCCTCCGCAGCTGGACAGGAGAGAGAAAATACAACTAAAAGCTCATGGGCTGAGATAAGGACAGGGAGATCAGTCACCGATTACCGTCATGGGCAAAACAGGCTCAGCTTGGGGAAATTAATTTAATTTATTGCCAATCTAATCAGAGCAGGGTAATAAGAAATAAACCCAAATCTGAAAAACAGCTTACCCTTACCCCTCTCTTCTTCCTGGGCTAAACTTCAATCCTGATTTTCTCTACCTCCTCCCTGCCAGCGGCACAGGAGGACAGGGAATGGGGGTTGCACTCAGTTGTCTCTTGTCTCTGCCACTTCTTGTCTCTGACACTCATTCCTCTTCAGAGGGAGGATTCCTCACACTCTTCCCCTGCTCCAGTGTGGGGTCTCTCCCACAGGAGATGGTACTCCAAGAACTTCTACTACATGAGTCCTTCTCACGGGCTGCAGTTCTTCATGAACTGCTCCAGCATGGGTCCCTTTTGTGGAGTGTAGTCCTCCAGGAACAGACTGCTCCAGCATCAGACCCCACAGGGTCACAAGTCCTGCCAGTAAACCTGCTCTAGGATGGGTTCCTTTCTCTCCATGGGTCCACAGGTTCTGCCAGGAGCCTGCTCCAGTGTGGGCTTTCCATGGGGTCCCAGCCTCCTTTGGGCAGATCCACCTGCTCCAGTGTGGGGTCCTCTACAGGCTGCAGGTGAACATCTGCTCTGTCTCCATGGGCTAAAGGGGGACAGCCTGGTCATCATGGTCTTCACTGTGGACTGCAGGGGAATCTCTGCTCTGGTGCCTGAGGCTCCTCCTCTTCTTTATCCCTCGCTGACTTTGATGTCTGCAGAGTTGTTTCTTTCACATATTCTCAGTCCTCTCTTCAGCTTCATTTTCTTTTGTGCAGCAACTTTTTCACGTTCTTAAACACGTTACCCCAGAGGCGCTACCACCACTGCTGTTTGACTCGGCCTTGGCCAGCGGGCAGGTATGTCTTGGAGCTGGCTGGCATGGGGTCTTTTGGACATAGCGGAAGCTTCTAGCAGCTTCTCACAGGCCACCGCTGCAGCCCCCCCACTACTAAAACCTTGCCATGCAAACTCAATACATATAGATAGAATGAGTGAGAAGCTGAATGACTCCTTCCAGTTATATAAAGCCATAAGCTTCAGCATTCTGCCTTTGAATTGTTTCAACATTTTCTGATTATTTGTTGTCTCCAGACATTCTTAATTGATTTTTTTTTCTGAAGTACGTCTTTCTTTCTATCACATTACAGAAGACCTGACTGATTAAGACATTTTTATGTACTACAGCATATGTTTTCCTTTGGCGAAGCTGATTTCTTTTTACTGAGCTAGAATACTTGTTTCTTTTTACCCAGCTAGAATACTTGTTTATCTGTCACGTAGAAATTAAACTGTTTCCAATTCTTTTACACCCTGTGCAATACATAGGAACAGTAATGCTTGGAATGTACTAATGCCAGAAGAGAACTGGGAGTGCTAGCAAGCAGTAAATGAGGTATGGCATTCAAGTGTAGCAGCATGGCAAAAAAACCCTCAGTGATGTTGAATTACATAAGCATCATGTAAAAGAGTAGGGAGGAGGGTGACAGCTGCTTTCTCCATGAGGAACTGAAAACTCAGATTGCATTAGGCGCTGGTACCAGGCTACCACAAGATGTAGGTAATTGGGAGGCCATGCAGAGTGCGTCGGAAACGTTCTGTCATTCCTAAACAAACTCTCCCTATTTAAATTCATGAAAGTAGCACTACATCCTTTTCCACAACTGTGATTAGAGCCAAAGTCAGTTTTTATGTTCATGGACCATTTCCATCTGATATTGCTTAGGCAACTGAGAAGGTGAGATTTACTTTCTTCTACCATTCTCCTTTTTTTTTTTCTACATACTTACATGTTTTTCACTTTTTGCAAATATTTTGACATGTAAGCCTCAGTCCTCAGCTGGAATAATTATCAAACTATCTTCATCAGGGAGTATTTCAACTCCCAGGTGGAGGTTTATCATTTCTTATATTCATTACAGTAATATTAATATTAACAACAACACTAATACTACAACTGAGAAGCTAGTGGGAAGACTTGAGATTTACTTTTTTTAACAATGACATGATATCTCAGAATGCTGTGGGGATTTAGGTGTCCCACTTCTAAAAACCAAGTCTGTCCAAATTATGAGAAGAAGAAATGAACAGGGATCATAGTGAAATAGAAGAAGAATGAGATGAAAAGGAGGAATTTAAGCAAAATTTTTTAAAAAGGTATACACAAATCAGTGCCTAACAGTGACATCTAGAACAGAATAACCTCCAAAAAGAGCACCATGGTACCCCAAAGGTAGCATGTCTGAGTTGTTAAAACAGGTCTCATGTTTCTTAAAATTTGCTCCACTTAATTTTTTATCAAGTTGTCACAGTATTTTTTTCTTATGGTTCTCACTTGCTATTTCTAGTTTGCTCAATGCTGTGTTCTTCATGGTATTGTATATGTCTCTAGTTACTCTACATGAAAACATTAGAATACAGGTGAATCTTTGTCAACAATATATCCTCTCCACTCTACTCCTTTAAACAGAATTCCTAATTACTTTCAGTTCTCCCCACATCATTCTAAACTTCTTCAGCTGTTTTAAGTATTATATTTCAAACTAAAATAACAATTCCTTCTCAGATAAGCACACTTTTTTTATATTTTAAAGCTTATCATTATGCCCTGCAATCACCTCAGCTGTAAGGAAGCAGATTTGAAGTCAGTGGATGTTTCACCACTTTGAAGATAGGTGCTGACTTAGGCACACTGCTAACAAAGGTGGATAATTAGCTTTATTCCAGGAGCTGAAGCATTCCTCTGAGTCACAGTTTCACCTTGCATTCTTCTTTTCTTGCCCTATGATGCTAGTTTAGGGCTGGAATAACTCAAATGCTTTAAGCTGCAGAATGTGGCTAACCACTCTTTGTGGAAGCCTGAGAATG